>JACEFZ010014829.1:432500-507500 GCA_014155875.1 Cepaea nemoralis
CGGCCCGGCTTCACCCAGTCCCTGGTGGGGAGCATGTCATTTAATTCATTCATATAAGTAGTCAAATAAGCTTCCGTTCCCGACTATCTGTCTATCTATCTGACCCGGCGTGGTTTTGCCCAGCTCCTGGCGCACAGTAACTTAAAAGAATGTCCTTCCACACACCATTCATTATTTTTAATGAAAACTGTTTTTAATCTCCGACATGACAGTTGATAAGTTTTGTAAGCAGAAAAAGATGGGTTAAAATGTTATGCATAATGCATTATTTTTATGCAAACTTTAAAAATACCTTAAAGATTATATCATTATTTAATATAACTCATATGCCTAAAAATAACTATAGACAAAGAGTTTAACAATAGTGCAGGTAAGTCCAACAATATGACTATAAAGTATATAGAAATGTTATTAAATGTTATGCCCCTTGAAATAACTTTTCTAGAGTGAAGTGCTCCTGCTATATAGACATTATATAATGAACATGGAAAAGTAAATGTTATTAAATAAGTCGAAGATTTTACATTAAGAAATTATTATAGTCGGTTGCAAATGAATGAAAGGAAGACGTGTAGAAAATTTCATCTCAATCGGATGTACCGTTATCGAACGCATCCAATACCCACAAACAAACAAACATACACTGTTTTATAGATATAGATTACTTTCAACGTGCTTTATGCTAGAAACTAGACGTATAGCGCGGTTTTGAAGCGAACACAATCGTTTCATATTAGATTTAGGGCAGCCATCCCAGACTGTGGAACAATAATCGAGAGGTGATTGGATATAGGATGCATAGAATATTTTACGTGTGCTTTCATCCAAAAAGTGTTGAATTTTAGCAAGTTGGTAAACTTTTTGTGCTATTCTCTTGGTAAGGGCGTGAACATGAGGGCTCCAGTTTAAATGTCTGTCAATTAAAAGACCTAATGTTTTATGTTCATTTACATTAATTATAGGTAACGTGTCCACGTGGAGCTCGAGCGGTGTCCCAGTTATGGCTAGGGTCTGCAGTTTTTGTCTGGTCGTTATTAGCATGGATTTGGTTTTGTCGATGTTAATAACATTTCATACTGCTCGTAGAAAAACAACAACAGTGAATGCATAGTGAGAGCAACTGGAGAACACTCAGAACCCTTCACCATAAGATCTGGAGTACGACAAGGTTGTGTCCTGTCCCCTCTCTTGTTCATAACATATATAGACAACATATGTAAAGAAACCAGCCAAGCAGAGACAGCAAGAATACCGCATGACGAGAACACAGAAGAAGAACCATCTGCAAATCTAACCATTAGAGAACTCCTGTTTGCGGACGACCAAGCACTAATAGCAAAATCAGAAGCTGAATTACAAGACCACATGAATAGTCTAAACGAAATGTGTAGGGAAAATAACATGAAAATTAGCACAAGCAAAACAGAGGTAATGACTATAACTAAAGAAGAACAAACAGCAACAATTCACCTAAACGAACATCCCTTGAAACAAGTAAAGAGCTTCAAGTACCTAGGAAGTATAATATCATCAAATGGCAGATCAGAAGACGAGATCGAAAATAGGTGCAATAAGGCAAATCAACTCATTGGACAAATGGCACCAATACTAAAGAACAAACATGTATCAATAACTACTAAGAAAGCACTTTACAACACAATCTTCCTACCAACTCTCTGCTACCAATGCCAAACCTGGACAATGACAGAAAAAGAGAAAAGAAAAATCACAACAACAGAAATGAGGTTTCTGAGAAGAATACTCAACATATCAAGAAGAGATAAGATCAGAAATGAAGAAATCAGGACTAAAGTAGGGGTTAAAGCTGCTCTAGATTTTATTAGAAAGCAGCAAGTCAAATGGTTTGGCCATGCAAGTAGGCTACCAGTCAACAGCATGCCACAACAAGCAATGATGTACAGACCAGATGGAAACAGAGGAAGAGGCCGACCACGTAAACGTTGGACTGAGGGAATAACAGAATCCATGGGAATGTCGATATACGAAGCCCATAACCGGGCACTCTCACGAAGTTTATACTTCACCTCGACACCGCAAGGTACAAGAGGAACATGATGAGATGAGATGAGATGAGATGATGTTAATAATCATGCGGTTTTCATTGCTCCATCTACTAAGGTTGGTAAGATCGTTTTGTAAAGAGCTCTCTAAGTCACAAAGGCTCTCTTGACTTGTGTAAATAGTGCAGTCATCCGCAAATAGATCACACGAAGTATTGAGGTATAAAGGAAGATCGTTAATATACACTGCAAAAAGCAGCGGACCTAGTATTGAGCCCTGAGGCACCCCAAAATTAAGTTGTGTGGGTCTTGATAGACAGTTATTGAAGGACACTACTTGTTGTCTGTCTGATAAAAATGACGTAATTAGGTTCACCATATTGGTGCTAGAAGGAGAAGAAGAAGCAGAAGAAGAAGAAGACACCGCAGCAGAAACCTAGGGAGAAACAAAAAGATGGTGAAAAAGGGGGTAGATGAGGAGAAGTAGAAGGTTAAGAAGGTAGGCAGGGACAATTGCTGTGAGAGAATGTTGGTGTATTGTTGAGCTTGAAGAATTTATTATTTTGCTTTATTTTCTATGTTGTGACATATGCAGTAGGCACCTCACAAAATGTAGCGATATATGCCAGGCAATAAATTGTGGAAACTAATGTTGGTGTCTTCATTATTCAAATTCATAATGAGAAAACATTGTCATGAATTTATACATTTGCTAGTGACCGTTTTGTTATCATAATTCATGTGATAAACTGTTTACAAAGGGGAAGGTCATTTCTAAAAGACCATAAAAAGTTAGTTGTATATCCTGCTCAGGACGAAGCAGTCAACCCCATAATTTTTAGGCTGTTCGTGATGTCTTGGCAAGTTTACATTCAGTAGTTTGCCATTGCTTTCTGAAGGACCGGCACCCATACCAGTTATTAAAAAAAAAATAAACGTAAGGAGGTTTGCTGGCAAATAGTCCACAGCTGTGTTTCGAACTGCGTCCGTAACCCCATCGCCACAGAGCTTAAAAATACTGCAAAAGTGTGCTTGGTTTCATTGGGGAAACACCTCTGAAGTCGGAGTGGGTTGGCCTGATGGCGAGGGACATTGTTAAAAGGGAAAGCTAATTCGCACGCAAAATTCAGTCCAGCACTGCTAGAAGTAGTGCTATGAACTACGCTTGATTCTCATCTGATCTTTTTGTATGCCACTTGATTTTATCATGTATAATATAACATTACTGTGATGTGAGTGAGAGAGTTAGTGAGATAGAGAGAGAGAGAGAGAGAGAGAGAGAGAGAGAGAGAGAGAGAGAGAGAGAGAGAGAGAGAGATAGAGAGAGAGAGAGAGAGAGAGAGAGAGAGAGAGAGAGAGAGTTGAGCCCACGCATGTCATGTAACATGCTATTCCATATTTTTTATGTATTCTCATCTTTCATATTACGAGGTATCGTTTTGTATGCCACTTGATTGTCCTGTAACATGCCATTCCATATTTTTGTTTGTTTGTTTGTTTGTTTTTTTGTTTATTCTCATCTTATCATTTTGTATGCCACTTGATTTTATCATGTATAATATAACATTACTGTGATGTGAGTGAGAGAGTTAGTGAGAGAGAGAGAGAGAGAGAGAGAGAGAGAGAGAGAGAGAGAGAGAGAGAGAGAGAGAGAGAGAGAGAGAGAGAGAGAGAGAGAGAGAGAGAGAGAGAGAGAGTTGAGCCCACGCATGTCATGTAACATGCTATTCCATATTTTTATGTATTCTCATCTTTCATATTACGAGGTATCGTTTTGTATGCCACTTGATTGTCCTGTAACATGCCATTCCATATTTTTGTTTGTTTGTTTGTTTGTTTTTTGTTTATTCTCATCTTATCATTTTGTATGCCACTTGATTTTATCATGTATAATATAACATTACTGTGATGTGAGTGAGAGAGTTAGTGAGAGAGAGAGAGAGAGAGAGAGAGAGAGAGAGAGAGAGAGAGAGAGAGAGAGAGAGAGAGAGAGAGTTGAGCCCACGCATGTCATGTAACATGCTATTCCATATTTTTTATGTATTCTCATCTTTCATATTACGAGGTATAGTTTTGTATGCCACTTGATTGTCCTGTAACATGCCATTCCATATTTTTGTTTGTTTGTTTGTTTGTTTTTTTGTTTATTCTCATCTTATCATTTTGTATGCCACTTGATTTTATCATGTATAATATAACATTACTGTGATGTGAGTGAGAGAGTTAGTGTGAGAGAGAGAGAGAGAGAGAGAGAGAGAGAGAGAGAGAGAGAGAGAGAGAGAGAGAGAGAGAGAGAGAGAGTTGAGCCCACGCATGTCATGTAACATGCTATTCCATATTTTTTATGTATTCTCATCTTTCATATTACGAGGTATCGTTTTGTATGCCACTTGATTGTCCTGTAACATGCCATTCCATATTTTTGTTTGTTTTTTTGTTTGTTTTTTTGTTTATTCTCATCTTATCATTTTGTATGCCACTTGATTTTATCATGTATAATATAACATTACTGTGATGTGAGTGAGAGAGTTAGAGAGAGAGAGAGAGAGAGAGAGAGAGAGAGAGAGAGAGAGAGAGAGAGAGAGAGAGAGAGAGAGAGAGAGAGCAAAAGAGAGAGAGAGAGAGAGAGAGAGAGAGAGAGAGAGAGAGAAAAGAGAGAGTTGAATTGCATCACTAATTTTTACGCTACATAATGTATATGTACAATTTTTTCTCCACTTCTTGCAATTGCGAGAATTCTCACGACAATCGTCAGTGTCTCAATTGTGTGTAAAGTGTGGAGTGTGTTCTTATTAGTTTCAGTGATCATGTGAGGCATCATGTATGTGTCTAGATGTGAGGATGTGTGTATGGGTGTGTTTGTGAGGGATATGTGTGTGTGTGTGTGTGTGGAGGGGGGGGGGGTGTGGGGAATGTATGTGGGAAGGGGTTCTGTGTAGGGGATGTGTATGGGTTGTGTGTAGGGGATGTGTATGGGTTAATGGGTGATGTGTGGATGTGTGAAGGGATGTGTAGTTGTTGGTGGATGTATGTTAGTGTGAGGGACATGTGTGCGTGTGTGTGTGTGTGGGGGGGGGGGATATTTGAGAGGATAGTTGGAAGTATGTGGGTGTTGGTGGATTGGGAGGTGTGTGGGTAGGGAGTGTGTGTTTGGGTGGGTGAATGGATGTGTAGGAGATTGTGTGGGTTGGGGGATGGGTGCGTAATGGGTTTGGGGGATGAGTGTGGGGTTGTCTGTGAATGGGATATGTCTGTGTGGGTGGGAGTGTGTGAGTGTGGGTGGGGTAAATGTGAGGTGGTGGAGGATGTATGTGTGGGTGGTGAGGATGTTTGCAGGTGGAGGATGTGTGAGTGGGTGGGGAGATGTGTGGGCGGGGATGTTATGGGGAAGGTTTGTGGGGGATGTGTGTGTGGGGGGATGTGTTTATGGGTGGAGTTTTGTGTGGGAGGGGAGATGTGTGAGAGGTGGGGGAGGTGTGGGATGTGCAGGTGATTGAAGGATGTATGCGAGGATGGGGGATGTGTGTTTGGCTGGGTGGTTGGGGTGTTTGTGGGTGGGAGGGTAGATGAGAGATGCATGTGTTGATGGGCGCGTGAGTGATGTGTGGGTGTGAGTGGTTGATGGATGAGTACGTGAGTGGGTGGATGTGTGTGAGAGAAGAGTGTATGAGTGGGGGGAGGTGTGTAGTTGTGAGAACATGTGTGTGAGCGGCGGATGTGTGTGGGTGGGGTGTGTGTGGGTGGGAGGTGTGTGTGTTTGGGTTATGGGTGGGGGATATGTGTGGGCAGGTGGGGAGATGTGTTTATGGGTGGGGATGTGTGTATAGGTGGGGATGTGTAGTTGAGAGGTGGCGAAGGTTGGGTGGGTGAGTGGGTGTAGGTTGTGTCACAAAATAGACCACCGTGATTAACCAGTGATGACAATAAAAGGCGTCGGATTAACGACATGTTCGAGGCCACAGGTTGTTTCAACAAATACAGAAAAAACAGTCTGGGTTGCAGCTGCACGTGTTCACATCTGGTCGGCAAAATAGGAACATTCGGTGGTGAGTGAGATGAATCAATACACCACTTTGACAGTTGATAAACAGTCCCGTCTGTCATTTAGAGTTTCCGGACATCAAGCGAAATGGCGGCTGTGATTATCACCACTCGACAGAAGACGCCTTGTTATTGAAAACTGTTGTTCGGACCATACAGTAACTCGCTAGCTTGTTTTGGATGTTGCCAATAGGTAATTTCTCTCATTGACTTATAAACAACTCGTTACGCTTTGAACAATGTGACGAATGATTAAGCGACTCCAAATGAAAAACGATACTCACTCTTTTATTTTCAAGTCGAGCGGAACAAATAATAGCGTACAGTTATCGGGTGATATTAAACTGCCCCCGAGATGTAGGAGCGGCGTTTAATTAATAAATGTTTCACACGAAAACTCCCTGCCTTGCCCCAATGTCCTCTTTGAGGTGCAAACTTGCCATTTCACAGTTCAGAGTTGCAGCGCGTCTAGGGTTTTTGAGTCCTGTCTTAAGTATCCATTTGCCAATCGATCTTTCCTCCTGAATTCTATTCGTCTAAGCACGGAATCAGTCGCATACAGCGCTTCACACACGGCTCTCTGGAAGACACGTCCTTTCCTTTCGAATCACACACACAGAAAGTACTTTGTTGTTCTGTGACGCTATATTCGTTTCCAATGGTATCTTCCTTTCCTATTTGTCCATTTTTGTGCAGAACTGGGAAAATCCCATTCATGACTTTTGTGAAGTGTACCGTCATATGGCATAATGCCCCCTCCTAGATAAAAATAAAAAAATGTTTTCATTTTTTTTCTATGGATATATGTAATACTTTGCAAATATATGCATTAACCTTTAACAACGAAACCTGGAAAATTCCTAATCTCCCCCTTTATCTACTCTCAAAAAAAAAATACTGTCATATGACGGGCACGCCCACCTGTCTAATACCCCATTAGACGTCGTGTGGCTGATCATGGTAGATCATACCAACTAATAACCATATTAGTCCCTACCTTGTCTTAATAGACAAGTGTGTCCTCACTCTTGGTAATACCATAAGTTTTGGACGAGAGTACTAATGGGTTTCCCAGTATTCCATGTTGGTCGTTGTTGTTGTTCCTCTATATAATCCATGTATATTTATATGTTGGTATGGTAGACGTAACTATCCATGTCTTGCGAGACTTTATGGAGCCATTTGCTATGTACGACTGTCCAATACATGTGTGTATATCTTTAAACCATCAGTCAATTCCGTAGATGTTAATGGATCGATTGGCAAAATATTTTCCCAAAATTAATTCAACTAAAAACCACTCACTCCATCACAATGAACAATTGAATAATAATTATCAATATACATATTCTAAAGTACTGACTTATCTACGTAACTTATTAATATAACAAATTAACTCAAACTAATTAACTAAGTAATTCTAATTAACTAAGTAATTGTTCAATTGGAATTAACCAATAAGATTACACAACACAATCTACAAATACTTGACCGCAGTTTTCCACGTAAAATAATGACGGTCAAACATCCATCCAATGTGCAGGACATATTATTGGACCATTGCATCCGTGTATATGTCTCTGTCAATAAATGTAAATTAACCACACATGTATCTATTTGATTATACTATGTATTACTAACAGTATTAATTTAAAGTCACCGATTGTATCAACATTGTTTATTAATTAGGTGCTATTTGATTGACTTTTTTTTTATTTTTTTAAGTTTCCCAACAATTTATGAACAGAACAGATACAATAAACTATAACTGAATAAATTATAATATATATTAGTCTTACTATATACTACAATCGACTTAGAATGTCTGCAAGATTATTATCCTTTCCAGGAATGTGACAGATATCGAATTCATAATCTTGTAATAGTAAAGACCATCTATGAATTCTAGAGTTCTTAGGATGACCAGATTTGAAAATCTGTAGAGGTTTGTTATCAGAAAGAACAAGAAATTTCCTACCAAGTAAATATCTGGAAAATTTCTCAATACTTTCAATTAATGCCAATGCTTCAAGTTCAGTGATAGCATAATTCCTCTGTGTCTCTGTCGCGTAACGTATACTACTAGGATGGAATTAGATCAAAGTAGATACTAAATAGACTTCTACTAATAGAGAATCTAACCACTGCTGAAGAAGCGATCAAATGGCTCGCAATTCTAGAAGAATGATTATCAAAGTCCCAGAATGGATCACTACTTCTAAACAGTGCCAGGCGGAAAGTTATGACGACTAACTGTACTAACACAAGAAGACAGTATGTCAAGTTATTCCTGCTAACGTGCCTGGAAGAATAATGAGCCCCCACTGCCTAATGTATTCTCACACAACAGGAGATAAGACAGAATGATAAGTATAGATGTAGTCCTTTCACTCGTCACACAATATGATGATGCTAATGCTAATCCTATAATGACAGACGCAGTTGTTAAAAGTACAAAGATAATATAACGTTTAATACTAAAGAACACTACGTGAGCCCCACTGGGAACTCACTGACACATAAGAGATACGCAGATCCTCTGAACTTTCTACAAGAATGTTCAGCTAGAGGCCGTAATCATAGACTTCTAGCCAATAGTGGACAAATTAGGATTGCTGTGCAGTGGCAAACGGGTGGGTAGCCACTCATCTGATAATTCTTAGCCTCCTGGATGGTAAGCTGTCAGTGCTGACTGGATCGTGGTATGGACTCCACTCTCTGCTGCATCAAGTGAGTGGTTCGTAGCTCAATCACCGGTCGTGACTACGGCTACAGATGATCAGGGTGCAGGCTCCTGCAACTAGATTTTGACTGGCCTATCGGGAGTGGAGACTATCATTGGCTTTTCTATGTTTTAGAGGGTTTTTCGGCTTAACAAGAGCCAGCAATAAAATATGTTTAAACACAGACAGGTGTTCACTTTTAGCCAATTGACGGGATAGTAGCTCCTTGCTCCCTTCCAGGTTGCTATCAAAATGGCAGAAGTTAGGGTGCTACCGGAAGTTAACTTCTCATCCAGGAGAGTTCCCTTCCTGTGGCCAAATTATTATTCACAGCCAAATCTGAATATAAAATTCAGTCTGACTGGATTTCTTGGCTTGTAAACGAACTCTACCCTACATCTACTTCTAACTATAAGAAGAAATAGTATTTACCTCTCTCTATAGTTTTATGTGTATAAACACTAACCAAAGACGATTTTTTCTAATATTTGAAAATATAGATAAAAATAAAAATTAATACAGGATACATAGAGGGGTTTACTGAGGGCTATCTCCATCTAGTAACAAAACGATCTGAGAGGTGGGCCAACCTGTCACAAATGCCCATCGTTCAAAAAAAGTTGGAGAAGCAACTTTTTCTCCAGCCCGAACTCTCATATAGTTTTGTCAGCCCTTACTCTGACGTTTATGGGTCATTTGGACAGGTCCCCCTCTTCATCAAGTAGCACAATGTCTATTCAAAATTCTCAGACTCTTCGTTTCTAAGACACCTTCTAAGAAACCTCCTCCCTTGATGTCGCTTCCATGGAAATCTTCTCTGGAAACTTTGCTTTCGTTGGTCGGGTGTCCTTCGTCTGTCACTGATAAAGGTCCTACAATTCCAACATCTCTCCTTCGACCCAATTGGTCTTGATCCCTATACTTCATGCGCGTCGTCCTTACTTTCCCTTTAGACATCTCTAAGTTGGGATCGTGTTCAGCCGCGTCATCTTCCTCACATCTGTCTGGGTTGTCTTCCCATCTGGATTGATCCCCTTTGGATCCATTATCAACCACAGCCAGAGTCATAATATGAACTGGTGGGTTCGTGTTGTTCTCAAAATGTCTTTTGAGTAAATTCACGTGGAAGACTGTAGTTTTCCCGCGAATAGAAACCGAGTACTTGTTGCTGGACACCTTCTCTTTAATGATGAATGGTCCTTGCCAAGCAATTTCTAACTTATTATCCCCTTTGGTTAATAAGACTAGCACTTTATCTCCTACCTCTAGAGACTGGTTTCTAATAGGTTTATTATAGAAGGAAGCCTGTTGCTTTCTGGCACGACGGAGAGTGGAGTTAGCTAATTTCCATCCCGTGTGCAGTTTCTGTTTCAGTTCCTCTACATACTGTGAAGACTTGACGACACTCTCATCTGTTCCTTCATCAGTCCAGGTTCTCAAAAGAGCCTCAAGCGGTCCTTTAATTGGTCGTCCGAACAATAGTGTAGCAGGTGGAAGACCGGTGGCGACATGTGGTACTTCTCGATAGGCAAACATTGCTGCTGATAAGTACGTGTCCCAACTATCTGGTTTCTCCTGGACTAACTTGTTCACGATCGATTTGAGGGTCCCTGTATATTTGACCACAAGTCGCTTATTCTCTGTGAGACTAAAACCTGTGTTGACATGGTGCATCCTGAAGATGTCGGAGATTTCTCCCCTTAACTTCTCATTCAATGATGACCCACTATCACTTACCATAAGAATAGGGAATCCTACTCTGGTAAATATTTCTAGGAGAGCCTCTGCTACCCTAGTTGCATTGATGGAGGGCAGTACAGTAGCTTCAGCCCACATTGTACCTGTATCTACTACAGTTAAAATATAAGTATTTTTCTTCTTAGAAGTGGGCAGTGGACCAATAATGTCTATAGCTACTCGCTCAAAAGGAGTGTTCAAAACTAACCCTTCCCCTATGGAAACAGGAGTAGACCACTGCTTGGGGGAGCCATGTTGACACTCCGGACAAGACTGGACGTATCTTCGTATGTCAGCAGTCATTCCCGGCCAAAAATAATGACAAGAAATACGCTGGGTAGTAACTCCTACAGTCATATGTCCACTGAAGGATATGGTATGTCCCATATGCAATATCTGATTACGATATTGTTTTGGCACGACAAGTTGCCCGTGTTCGGTACCCATAGTTCCTGCCCTATGGTACAACAACTTGTCCTTTAAATAGAAATTTCCAGCTGCTGGAGGATTTCTATCTTTTGGCAGTTTGCCAAAACAAGATACTAAAGTCGGACATTCATTTTGTGCAGCCCTAATCTCCCGAGGTAGAGGGTTGATTGAGAGTAGAGGTTCATGTGACTGTGCAACCTGACTCCGGGTCTCCACTGCTGCCATTATCATTGGTGATGATGGTTCTCCTAAATATACATACTTACGACCAAGCATGAAAGGATATACCGGATCATCGATCACTGCAGCTGAAATGAGTCCAGTGACATACTTAGATGTCACATGTACTTTGGCTATCTTAGCTATTATAGTTGGAGAGCTCCTGGTAGCCCCTTTAACTACAACTGTTTGCTTTGTTAACTGTGATGGTTTCACTAACTGCTTAGCTATTATTGCATCACACTGGAGTCCACTGTCATAGAGACATAGTACTGGACTACCGTTAACCAGAATAGTTTCAACTGTGGGTGGCCTAGTTCCATTACTAGAACATATGCTTCTGTTGGGTACTTGCCCCCGTAATCATACACGCAGCATACTGGGTAGGGGGATTATTTCTGCACACGCTCGTGTGGTGATCATTACTTTTGCAGTTCTTGCAGTAAGGTTTACCCCATCCACTATTGTTCGCTGGTGGTTTTTGTTTTTGGAAACCAGGATTTTGGTGCGGACCCCCAGTGTGCCCTCTGGTGTCCTTACCGTAAGAGTTGTTCTGCTGAAAACCCTTATTCTGTGTTGCAGGAGTATTTTGAGCAGTAGAAGAATTACAAGATTTAGTGGCAGCTACTTCGCCATGGGCAGTTAAATATCGTTCGGCTAGTGAGATAACCTCCTCTAGCCGAGCACCACCATTCTCTGCAATAAAGGTTTGTAGCTGTTTTGGAAGAACATCTTTAAATTGCTCAACAAGTATTAGTTCCGCCAGCCCGTCATAAGTAGCATCCAAATCACTCAGTTCTACCCACTTGTTAAAATAAGTGTGTAACCGTGAGGCGAACTGAGGAAATGATTCTCCTTGTGACCGTTTGGCTGTACGGAACTTCAACCTGTAGGCACTGGAAGTTAACTGATATCGTTTCAAGAGAGCATTTTTGAGTGTGACAAAGTCCTTCTCAAGACCTGGAGGGAGTTTTGCAAACACGTCATACGCTGGACCGCGAAGTGCTTGGGAGAGTTTAATATTAAATTTATCCTTAGGCAGATTGTAGGCTTCACACATTAACACAAATTTGTCAAGATATTCATCCATCTGATCCTCCTTCGGGTCGAAGTGGGCCAGTGGAAAACTCATTGATCCTGGAGTAATATGTGGTCCTGAGGAAATGTCTTGGCTGTCAGTTGGAGAGCTGGCACTGCTAAATCTGGAGGCATCAGGATTTTGTAGTTCTAATCTCCTCAGTTCTAACTCGTGCTGTCTTAACTGCTCAGCTAATTTCAACTCCTTGTCCAGTTCTGCTTGCTTCAACTGGTGTCAATTCAGCCTGTTTCAACTGGTTGTCCAATTCAGCTTGTTTCAACTGGTTGTCCAATTCAGCTTGTCGCATCTTCTCTCTGGATTCAATTTCCGCCATCTGGATTTGTAATTTAATTCTTTCCTCTCGTTCTTCCTTCTCTCTCTCCTTGATGATGTCCCTTTGTTCTCGGCGCCACTCTCTTCCTTCTTCTATTACATATTTGTTCCAACTCTACACCCTCATAACCTAACAATGTTCCTTGTTCTCGCAGTTCCTCCTTAGTAGGTGGCTTTTCAGAAGACATGTTAGTTATGTAATAAGATATCTGTTGATACACCTGAATAACTCACTCACTTAATCAAGAATGTGTTTTTCGCAAAGATTCACAAATATCTTCAATGACAAGCATAAAAAATGTTACACATTGACACACCACTTACCCGTTTGCCAGCAATTCACCTTTGCCCTACCTTATGTTATCTTATATCTATTCTTATGTTAATCCTATGTTATAAGTATATATATATATATATATATTAACTAGTATGATTAGTAGCTATCTCTTTTTAGTGACTGAAAGTTAGAAATATCTATGAAGTTGGATACTCGACTGAACCCAACAATCTATAGGATTGTCATGCCCGGACCGAGCCACCAGTGTCGCGTAACGTATACTACTAGGATGGAATTAGATCAAAGTAGATACTAAATAGACTTCTACTAATAGAGAATCTAACCACTGCTGAAGAAGCGATCAAATGGCTCGCAATTCTAGAAGAATGATTATCAAAGTCCCAGAATGGATCACTACTTCTAAACAGTGCCAGGCGGAAAGTTATGACGACTAACTGTACTAACACAAGAAGACAGTATGTCAAGTTATTCCTGCTAACGTGCCTGGAAGAATAATGAGCCCCCACTGCCTAATGTATTCTCACACAACAGGAGATAAGACAGAATGATAAGTATAGATGTAATCCTTTCACTCGTCACACAATATGATGATGCTAATGCTAATCCTATAATGACAGACGCAGTTGTTAAAAGTACAAAGATAATATAACGTTTAATACTAAAGAACACTACGTGAGCCCCACTGGGAACTCACTGACACATAAGAGATACGCAGATCTCTGAACTTTCTACAAGATGTTCAGCTAGAGGCCGTAATCATAGACTTCTAGCCAATAGTGGACAAATTAGGATTGCTGTGCAGTGGCAAACGGGTGGGTAGCCACTCATCTGATAATTCTTAGCCTCCTGGATGGTAAGCTGTCAGTGCTGACTGGATCGTGGCATGGACTCCACTCTCTGCTGCATCAAGTGAGTGGTTCGTAGCTCAATCACCGGTCGTGACTACGGCTACAGATGATCAGGGTGCATGCTCCTGCAACTAGATTTTGACTGGCCTATCGGGAGTGGAGACTATCATTGGCTTTTCTATGTTTTAGAGGGTTTTTCGGCTTAACAAGAGCCAGCAATAAAATATGTTTAAACACAGACAGGTGTTCACTTTTAGCCAATTGACGGGATAGTAGCTCCTTGCTCCCTCCAGGTTGCTATCAAAATGGCAGAAGTTAGGGTGCTACCGGAAGTTAACTTCTCATCCAGGAGAGTTCCCTTCCTGTGGCCAAATTATTTTTCACAGCCAAATCTGAATATAAAATTCAGTCTGACTGGATTTCTTGGCTTGTAAACGAACTCTACCCTACATCTACTTCTAACTATAAGAAGAAATAGTATTTACCTCTCTCTATAGTTTTATGTGTATAAACACTAACCAAAGACGATTTTTTCTAATATTTGAAAATATAGATAAAAATAAAAATTAATACAGGATACATAGAGGGGTTTACTGAGGGCTATCTCCATCTAGTAACAAAACGATCTGAGAGGTGGGCCAACCTGTCACAGTCTCTGATAACTTTTTACTGAAGTAAAGAATTGGATGTAACTTTCCTTCATATAATTGAAGTAATACACCTGAAATAGCGTGTAAACTAGCATCCGTTTGTAATACAAAATCTTTTGAGACATCAGGCAATTTCAGAATAGGATAGACACTGAACAACGTTTTTATCTGTTGTAATAGTTTATCATGGTCATCTGTCCAAACTATTTTTGTAGGCTGACCTTTCTTTAATAGTTCAGAAAATGTTGCTGTCATATCAGCAAAATTAGGAATGAACTTTTGATAATAATTAATCAGACCTAGTATACTCCTTAATTCTTTTTTTGATGTTGGAGGTTTGATATTAAGGATTTTAGTAACTACCATTGGATCAGTTTTCCTGAATCCGTTAGAAATTCTATGACCAAGGAATTGTATCTCAGTAAAACCTATTTCAATTTTACTTGGTTTAGCTTTCAACCCGTGTTGTTGTATTTTCTGAAATACCTGTTTCAGAATTTTAACATGTGTGTCAATATCTGAAGTATGCACACATATGTCATCCATATAAGTCGCTACATTGGAAATTCCATGTAGTAGTCTTCTCATCATACGCATAAATGTGCTTGGTGCATTTTGTAGCCCAAATGGAAGATATGCCCATTCATATAGACCCAATGGTGTACTGAAAGCTGTAATATGCATTGATTCTTCATCCATGGGAATTTGCCAATATCCCTTGGTGAGATCAATTTTCGAATAGAGTTTCGAGTTTGCCATGCCCTCGATTAACTCATCAATGTTTGGCATTGGTTCTGCGTCTAATAGTGTTAATGCATTTACTTTTCTATAATCCACGCATAAACGTAATGAACCATCTTTCTTTTTCACAATTACTACCGGAGAACAGTAGTTTGAGATAGATTTTCTTATAATTCCCGTTTTATCCAGTTCTGAAATCTCTGCAGTAACTTTCTCTAGATAATGTATTGGGATGGGATAAGGTTTCACTTTAACTGGGACATTCGAGAGTAAAGTTATCTTATGTTTGATAAGTGATGTTTGTCCCGGTGTGTCGGAAAATATTGTACTAAACTCTTTTATTGCTGCAATAAGTTTATCTTTGTCTTGGATCGATAGATCCTGACATATTTGTATAGATTGCCAACTATTCTCACTATTAACTATCGGTGTTGGAATCTGTTGTTTGATAGCATCTTCTTGCTGTTCGTTAATAACCCAACAAGCTGCTGCTATTCTATGTGGAATTTGTTTCGTTACCTGTGATGTGTTGTTATCACGTGGGATATATGGTTTTAACATATTTATGTGAAATATTTTATGTTTCCCATTTACATCTATCCTGTAATCCACATCACTAATTTTCTTGATCACTTTAAATGGACCTTGCCATGAAGTAACTAAACAGTTTCGAGGATCAGGTAATAATAACCAAACCTCTTCTTCTTCTTTCAAGACTATTGTCTTGGCGTTCCTATTATCATACTGTCTGTACTTTTCTCCAGCTTTACTTAGTGCAGATTTTGCGATCTGGCAAGCTGTAATGATTTTGTCTCTCAACTGTGTCACCATTTCGTATGCTTCTCTTTTAGGATAATCATATGTCTTATTCGTAAGCATATCGTTATACAATAATAATGGACCACGTGGATTTGCTCCGTATACTAACTCAAATGGAGAAAATCCCGTACTAGATTGTGGTACCTCTCGGTATGCAAATAGTACCGCTGGTAGTAAATTATCGAAATCTTTGGGTCTATCCGCTGCTACTTTTGCTAGAGTTCGCTTAAGGACTCCATTATAATTTTCGTTGACCCCATTTGTCATTGGGTGCCAAGGAGAACTAAAGACTTGTGGAATACCAAGTATTTTCATTGCTTCTTGAGTAGCTGTTGATATGAATTGACTACCTCTATCAGATAGTATGCAACTTGGGAATCCAATTCTACTGAAAATTGATAACAACGAATCTAATATGGATCTACTCGTAATATGTTTGAGAGGAATAGCCTCTGGCCAACGAGTACAAAGATCAATCATGGTTAAGATAAACCTATTACCACGATCAGTAGTAGTGTTCAATGGACCCACAATATCTATAGCAATTTTCTGAAATGGTCTAGATGCCAAATCAGTTTTCTGAACGTGTGCTTTTGGATGTTTGCCTTTTTGTGTGGTCATTTGACATAATGTACATGATCGTATATGTGTTGTAATGTCTTTGGTAAAACCAGGCCAATAAAATTGTGTTAGTAATCTGCTGGTAGTTTTGGAAATACCCATATGACCCGCAAACGGTGAATCATGTGCGAGTTTCAGCGCTTCTACGCGATATTTTGTTGGAAGTACTGTTTGTATGCAACGTGTTGTACCCCTAGTGTACCGTCTTGATAAAATATTATTGTCTAGGAAAAATTTCCAATTTCCACGTTTAGCTTGTTTTGACGGTTCTTGTATGTGTTTAAAACATGTTTGTAATGTTGGATCCTGTTTTTGTTCACTCGGTAAGTCAGTTGTCAGTCTGATACTGTTCTGTATATTGTCAATGTCTGTCTGAGAAGGTTGATCACTGTTATTTCGATTTTGAGATCTTGTAACTGCATTCGTTCGCGCGTGTTCAATCTCCCATTGCATTGCCTCTTCATGAGTGAACTGATTTGCATTGGGTATATTCCCAATTAGTAGTCCAGCACAAGGGTTAGGTAGTACTGCTGCATTTATTGTGCCTTCAAAGTATGGTGATTGTATTGTAATTGTGGCAATTTTATATCTTTCGATTGTTCCTCCAAAAGTTCTGCAGTCAACTGTTTCACCTGTATAGTCTTCTGTTTCTATCAGTCTTTTATCAACTCCAACAATTGAAGCTCCTGAATCACGGATACATGTAGTAGGTTCACCATTCACCCATGCCTGGTGAACTTTTATTTTGCCATTTTGAATATTAACGGCATTAGCTTCATGGATTGTCTCGACAGATTCATCAATAGGACTGTCTGCTACAGTCTTGTCAGTCTTGTCATCATATTGTTGTATGATAGCTGCATGTGTCTCTTCTAAGTCATCTGAGTCACTACTCGAAAACACATATGCGGTACTCGCTTCCTTCCAAGAATTCTTCATTGGACAAGACCTGCTAGTGTGCCCGTACGCCCGACACGAGAAACATTTGATGCTTCTCTTGAATGCGTCATACTTACTTCTTTTCTTCGCTGTGATGTCACGAAGATAATCTGTATACCCAGGGTGTCGATCACACATTTCCAAATGTCCATGAGACAATTTGCAATACTGACATCTGGATAGGTGTCCTTTTCTTGGTCTGTCACCCTCTCTGTTAGAATACTGGTATGGACTATTTCTATTCCTATTACCACTAAATTATCTAAATTTGCCATTGCCTTTCTGAAATCTAGCACTTGCTCCTATTACCAGTTCTGGCTGTGCACAACTTGCGAATATGTCTCGATGTGCATTGAAATATGATTCTCCTCTCGTTTCCATTTCCTTAAGATCTTTGCATTTATTCTCCACTAGAAATATAGACATGGCCTCTGGTACTGCAGATAGTAATCTATCTCTAATTATTAAGTCTCAGGATTTTATTATAATCAGACCCAATATCAGCGGCTTTAGTCCATTTATCAAAAGATGAGGTTAACTCAGAAACAAAGTCAAGGAAAGTTTGGTTAGATTTCGGAGTAAGTGTTTTAAACTTAGTACGTAAGCCCGATTCATCTAAACTAAAGTGTGCCAAAACACGATCTCTCATGTATTTGTAGTTGGTACGTAAGTCCTCAGGTATTAACTCGATTACCTTTAAAGGCTCCAATGCGAGATGCCTGTGGAACAGAATCGGTACGTCTAGTTCCGGTACCTTGTAGTACTTTACAAGCACTTCAAAATTGGTAATCCAAGAACTGACAGAATCACCTTGCTGGAAATTGCGAAAAAGACCTTGATACTTTTTCACTGGATCATTATGTTTTGCTTGAATTCTTACTCGTTCAATCTCAGCTTCACGATCCATTTCCAATGACTTGACTTTCAAATTACCTTCAACTTCCTTGTCCTTAAGAAGTTGTTCGGCCAAAAGTTTTTCTTTCTCAAATGCCAGTTGCTTATCTTTCATCTCCCGTTCCAGCGTTAATTCCTTTTCTCTAGCGGCAATTTTGTCACGTTCCAACGCCATCTCTTTTTCTTTTAACTCTTTCTCAAGAGCCAATCTCTCTCGTTCCTGTGAAGCTTGAAGCTGTTTTGCTTCTTTCTCTGCTGCCAATTTTTCAGCTCTCTCTTCACGTTGCTGTGTCTGAAAATCTTTCAATTCTTGCTTCGCCCAATTCCTGAGGTCTGCACCGGTCAAACCAGACCTTTCACCCATGTCCATGAAGTCTTGAAGTGTTGACATGTTGTCTTAATGATCTGTAAATTATAGCCGCTATAATAGTATATATGTGAAACACAGCCGATAGAATGCGTAGGTAGACAATGACAAGCGTATTCAATTATATATACGCAAGTTGAATGAGAAGTCAACTCGAAATCAATAATATAGAAGAGTATAAACACGCGAGAAGAATAGCAACTCGGCGCAAGATAGATAACGTCCTAACCGTTACAAAACGTAAGCACTAGAAATTAGTAGTAAAAATATATATTCAATATAAAGTACAGCGACACAATACTAACATTGACAAAAGACGATTGACGCAAGACGACAATACATATTTTCATTCACAACAGACAAAATTATTACTCCTAAAAAATTTAAGTAACAACACAATAAACACTTTATATACTACTTACAATTACGATACCAACAATGTGTGTTATCACACGCAAGATCAACACGAACAACTTCGTATTGACCTGACGATAGTCAACACAAACGATTTCTAAAGTAATCAAGCGTGCTTAACCACTTTAGAAATACCCATTCCAACCACCCGCACTGCTAGTTTGTAATTGCTTTTGTTAACATTTATAATCAGCACCTTATTAATATACAACAGATGTTGGACAATCGACCACAATAAACAATACTGGCCTTAACGAGTTTCCAAATCCATCCAGTGTCCCATGAATGTAAACTGTTGATTTGACTGACGATAATGTTCTGTATTGACGTAACTAGTATTTGCTGTCCGATCGATTGACGTATGAGTAGAACAATTAAACTGTGTCTCCGTGTTAGTTGCTCCTGTTTGCGTATGACGATAGTGTAATAAACTTACACTAGTACCCTGAACCCACGCGGTTCGTGGCCGGCTTCAGCGAAACTTAGTCGGCTGTGGTACCATCGACGACCCTTGAATAACTGGAAACGACGCTGACTAACAGCGTGACTCCTATGTATGGCGTCGAAAAGCGTAATGATCCAGTTCCCTGGTTTGAGTTACTTCATTGAAAATGGCCATCATTGCTTCCTGTGCGAACGTTGGTGATAAAGTTGAAAAGGCGTGCATGAACTCTCTGGGGTAAATGTCGTTGTGAATTAGTGTCTTGACTATATTATGTTGAGGGTGGCAAAGGTGTGGAAGGGACATCCTAACTATGTGCAGTCCATATAGTATCTGAAATAAATATCTTGTGACTGGGTTCTTGATGTCTTCCTGGCCAGTGCAAATGACGTTAGTAACTGGCGCCAGTGGCTAGTTAATAATATTCCTTGTTGGAAGACGATGTACCCAAGGCCGACATATCATAAGTCCGGTGTGTCTATACTTTAATGCGATTAAGTCAATATTATGTCACTTAAATGTCCGATCAGGTATTTTTAGTGCAATATATTGTGCAACATTGATGTGGTGGAATGTAGTGTCCGTCTCCGATGTGTGTTGATATCTTTCATAACGTTATCAGTGTCCACAAGTTCGTTGTTTGAAGTGTAACAATGTCCGTAAAATCTCTGAGTGTTGCAGCATAAAATCATCCAACACGTAATCAAAATGTTCAGTCTTGTGACGTATATTGTATTTACAATACGTATCTATCCAGTAGTTGAAAGCTCCAAATCCTCCTGTTGTCTGTTGTGTGGTGCGTATGTACTGTCTACTCGTGTCCCGTTGGAGAATATCAAGGGTAACATTCCATGTAGACGACAACTGTGTTGATCCTGAGCGAGTGAGGTGTCGGTTCAGCGTAATGTTCTACAATCTGTCCGTGATAACGTGTGCGGTGTTGACTGTGTATAATAAAGTAATGTTCACGCGTCTAGTATGATTTGCAAATGGAGACTCACTGTGGACTATGTTCGATCTCAACACATGTCGAAGTCAGTTCTAATGAAATCATAAGTATAGGTACTTGTAATACGTCTATGAAAAATAGACATTTCGGAGAGCATTATTTTGTGCATTAAATGTACTTACTGCAGATCTGTCACTGAATATTCTTCAAATTAAAACGAAGAAAAGATCGTTTGTAGTTGTGACCATTGTGACAATTTATATTGTAACGTTGATCATTCTCTACTGAGTGTTCATTATGTGCACCAGTGTGCGTTTTGCCTTTTGTTTGCTGATGTGCATATGTATAATAAATGGTTGTGTTCTTTCTTAACGTTCAGCATAATGATTGTTCGTTATAAATACTCTCCATCATATACTTTATATATATATACTTTCCTACCTTCCTTTCTCCTTTGATTGTTCAAGTTGCTCTTATGAATGATTCATTCACGATGTTCTAACCATTGTGTATGGAGGCCGACATTTTTACTTTTCACACTCTTGACGTTCTTCCGATGCGACTCCGTGTGTTCCGGCGCGCTATTTATGTTTCTCTGTGCCGAGTTTCGTTCGTGCGCATTTCTTGTTTACTAATAGCTTTCGCGGGAAATCTTTGTTGACAATTGGATCTTAAAAACCGGCGAGCATCCCATCTTTATGCCAATAGGTAATTTCTCTCATTGACTTATAAACAACTCGTTACGCTTTGAACAATGTGACGAATGATTAAGCGACTCCAAATGAAAAACGATACTCACTCTTTTATTTCAAGTCGAGCGGAACAAATAATAGCGTACAGTTATCGGGTGATATTAAACTGCCCCCGAGATGTAGGAGCGGCGTTTAATTAATAAATGTTTCACACGAAAACTCCCTGCCTTGCCCCAATGTCCTCTTTGAGGTGCAAACTTGCCATTTCACAGTTCAGAGTTGCAGCGCGTCTAGGGCTTTCGAGTCCTGTCTTAAGTATCCATTTGCCAATCGATCTTTCCTCCTGAATTCTATTCGCCTAAGCACGGAATCAGTCGCATACAGCGCTTCACACACGGCTCTCTGGAAGACACGTCCTTTCCTTTCGAATCACACACACAGAAAGTACTTTGTTGTTCTGTGACGCTATATTCGTTTCCAATGGTATCTTCCTTTCCTATTTGTCCATTTTTGTACAGAACTGGGAAAATCCCATTCATGACTTTTGTGGAGTGTACCGTCATATGGCAGATGTCAAAACATGGGAGGACGAATCTGACATTGATTAAGCCAGGGGAGATAGATTCCTGACAATGGAGGATCTGCCCATAATAACACCTGTGTGGACATAAAGAATAACGTCACGTGACCAATTTTAGGCGTTTGCCAAAAACCCGATTTGGGGACAACAAGTGTAACTCGAAATTTTGTTCTAGGCAGACGTGCTTTGGCACGGCAGTTATGATTTGGAATAATGTCTACCGTTGGCGAATTAAATGAATTAGTTTTACACGTGCCTGGCATGGCAATTGTGGATGTGATTCGGAAGGACTGCAGTGTTGTTTAAGGTAGTTTTAGATGGTGTTACTAGTCCTAATTAATTTAGGCAGTGGCATGGTAGAAACTGGTTAACGTAGGGAAGTGATAATTGGCTCTGTTGGTTGAAAATAGATTAGTGAAGTATTGATAAGCTTTACTAGTTGAGAATTGAGTAATGAGGGATAATTGGGATATTCCAGTGGGTGTCCCTGGTGGGCGGGGTTCCGCATTCTGTTTGTTGATTTTTTTTTTCCTTCTTGTCTTGGCCTGATGATAACCAGTGTGTTGAGTCATCTGTCCCTGACAGAGTTAGGTTCATTGTATTTTGCTGAGCAAGGGCCAATGGCCACGATCATCTAATAGAGATCAGTGACGGGGAGGCTATCACCAGTTGTATTATCTATTTTACAGGTTCCCTCTGGTCGGGATGAAGAACACAGAATCATTGTAAAATCCGATCCCGGATAAATTATGATGCAGAAAGATTGGCCAGCAACTTTCTCAACTGGTCTATAGATGGAATAATTTGATCAACATTGCTCGGTGGAGCTGAATGGTATAAGTATCCTACATGAGTTCATACAATTCGTTAACACACCTGAAGTGATTGATGTTCAGTCCCCGTATTACTAGATCAGTAGGAACTGATGTTCACATTAGATGAAACCAAACATTGAAGTGTAGTTGTTCCACGTATCAAGGAAATCATAACCTTTCAGACTAATATCTAGAAAATCAAGAAATCTATTTTAGTCTAGATACAATGACTGTTTAAGAGTGAAAACTATAGAACATTTCGCAAGAAGGATAAACGTCATGTTCATAGGATCAGTGTTCCATGATTTTTTTCACTGCGCAGGAATTATGAAGTCTGAGTTTCTATAAACTATTAGGAACAGTGGTGTTAGGAACAAAAATAGTATCGTTCACGGATTATATATTTGAATGGGAATCAGATCTCATGGTCATCAGAGCTCCTGGAGGAGGACATGTCTGGAGAGAAGGACACGACGTCGGTGAGGTCCATTGTGCTGATTCTTGTGATGTCGTGTAATCCTTGCCATGATGAGTGGACTCTGATCATGAACTCTGTGGTCTGACCTATACATTTACATTAGAATACACGACACACATTTTCTTCGCATACACGTCTCATATACGTTACACTTTTCTTTTAATAAATTAATCTTTATTAATTTTTAGAAGCAAGAGTTGTTGAATATGTTGCGTTGGGGAAGTATCAGAGGGGGCATAGTGCGACAGTGTGTGTGTGTGTGTGAGAGAGAGAGAGAGAGAGAGAGAGAGAGAGAGAGAGAGAGAGAGAGAGAGAGAGAGAGAGAGAGAGAGAGAGAGGAAAGGGTGTCCACGGGCTGATGGAGTGTGTTGGACGGAAGCTGGTGGATTCTCCAGGATATTGATAGGGAAAAATAAAATTATAATGTGGGTGTTGACTCCCCTCACTCCAGGGACGACACTTTAAAGGAAGACACGACATTATTGGGGGCTTGTAAACGTGATCTTTGGACAGCGGGATCTCTCGTAAATGTGATCTTTGGACAGCGGGATCTCTCATACATGTGATCCTTGGACAGCGAGATCTCCTGCAAGTGGGATCCTTCGACAGTGGGATTTTCTGACAACGGGGTCTTTTGACACGGGATCGTTAGTTATAAAACGGAGATATCATATTGGAGAATTCAGCAAGAGTGAATGTGGATAGGGGTTAGGACAAATATCTTACCTGTTCACATTTCACACGTCTGCATAGGTCTGTGGTCCTGATTCTACTCTTGTAACTGAGTGATTGTGTTGTGGTGTGCTGGGTATGGTGAATATATAGATTTAGATTACTTGTTCATAGATCTATATATTAATTTGCAGTTATATTGTACTCAACCTGCTAGCTTACCTCTCTGAAATGGCCACTCCTAAACTAACCACAGCAGAATTAAAGGCAAAGGGGGAAGAAATGGGATTGTCGGGTTCTGCTCTAACGGATTACATACAGGAATTGGAGAGAGAGTATCGTCAAGCAGAAAGGGAAGATCGAAAGGCCGAGTTGGAATTGAAAAGGATGGAGTTGGAACAAGAAGCTAAGAAACTTGAAGCTGAACAGGCTGCTAAGAAATTAGAAGCTAAACAGGAAGCATAGAAAAGGGAGCACGAGTACAGGATGCGGGAACTCGAGCTCAAAAGGCAATCTAATGGGGAAACTGAGGGAGCAGTTGGAGGTTCCTCCGTCCCAGGCTCAACCCCATCAGGTGGACATAGTTACCATGCTATGAAGTTTCCTCTAGCGGCCTACCAGGAGGACAAAGAGAAGATTGACCAGTACCTTCAACGCTTCGAGGCCATGTCTGTTGCTATGGGCCTGGACTGTGACAAATGGTGTCTTAAGCTATCCCAAGGTTTACGCGGGACAGGTTACGAGGTTTATTCTCGCCTGCCACCAGGACATGAGAACAATTATGACGAATTGAAGACGGCTCTGCTGAAACGATTCGAGGTTACGTCACATACCTACCGGAAAAAATTTCGAGCAGCGAAACGAGAACCGGGGGAGTTGTTTGCCGCCTACAGTTTGCGTCTAAAATCCTATCTCCATAAGTGGATGGATTTGGCTGGGTTCGCACATGACTATGAGAGTCTGGAAGAGCTCATGGTGGTCGACCAGCTGAAGAAGCAAATGTCGAAACCTCTCAGGACGTTCCTGGGAGAACAAGGAGCTGAACATATTGACCTCGTGACTAAATTAGCAGAACGGTTCGTCGAGGTACATGGGGAGGCAGGGGAAAACCTTTCCACCAACACCAAAAGTCAGGAGAAACATGACAAGAAGAAAGCCAAAAACTCAGGAACCAAAAAGTGGGAACCTTATGTGCAAAAATCAGAGGATAGTTCAGAGAAGAAGAAGGAGGGAAGCAAGAGCACTTCAAGCTCTACACCAAAACGACCGTGGTCGGAGAAGTGGTGTTCAATTTGTAAGTCACCCTCTCACAATACGAGGGACTGCAAATCGAAGGCTAAGAACCCTCACTTCGCAGCATGTCAAGTGACTTCTAAGGAGGTTGTCACGGAAAATGCCAAGGTCAACAAGGAAGCTCGCCACCAGGAGAGCTCACTCAAGTCCGGCACTAGAAAATCTAGGACAGGGAAATGGTGCAACCAATGCAAGTCAAACACGCACAATGCTATTGACTGCAAGGGAAAGTCAGGAGACTCTAAATTCGTCGTGTGCCCTGGGAAACCTAAGGTGGAGCCCACGGAACAGGTCGCGGCCGAGGAAGAGACTCCAGACCAGGAAAAACCACCTGTAGTGGAATTGGTAGAGGTTAACGGTCGTCAAGTGGAGTGTTTGTACGACACAGGACTGGACGGGGAGGCCGTGATTTCTGCGGATCTGGTACATCCAGAACAATTCACAGGTGAGACCATGGAGATACAGCCTGCACAGAAGAGTGCTGTGGCCATGAAGTTGCCCATTGCTAATGTGGAGATTCGGTCAAGGTATGTCCACGGCACCATCAAGGCCGCTGTATAGACCGATCCCATTTTTCCAGTAATCCTCGGTTGCCAGTATGTCTTTCTGGGAATGCCCAGGGAGCCAATCCATATGGGAGCAATACAGACTCGCTCTCAGACGAGAACGGGAGAGGCAGAAGCAATTGTGACTAACCCATTGCCGGGGGAGCTACGAACTGCCCAGAGTGAGGATGCTACTTTACGTCCTTGCTACAAAAAGCTGCAGAAAAGTGCTGATCCACCAGGACGGGGACAGTACTACATGAAGAAAAGGATACTCTACAGGAGAGCAGGAAGGTGAGACAACCTATACGGTCAGTTGGTCGTCCCGAAAGATCACCGGGCCCAGATTCTTCATATGGGGCATACCATCTCCTTTAGTGGACATATGGGTAATGCCGCCACCATGCAGCGGATTTCCAGCCACTACTATTGGCCGGGAATGACAGAAGATGTGCGTCGGTATGTGAAGTCATGCCCTGAGTGCCAGAGGGTGGCACCGAAACACTGGACAGCACCGGTGGTCTTGGGTGAGATGCCCATCATGAACTCTCCTTTCGAGAGGGTAGCCATCGATATCGTGGGTCCACTTAAAAGGACTAGGAAGAGGAACATGTACATACTCACAATGGTGGATTGCTGTACCATGTGGGGTGAAGCCATACCGTTGACCACGATTGACTCGAAACGAGTGGCGGGCGCACTGATGGAGGCCTTTACCAGATTAGGCTTCGCTGATCAAATTCTGACGGACAATGGGTCTCAGTTTTGTGGAAAACTTATGGAGGAGGTATTTAGGGTGTCTCACTCTAACCACATACATACCAGCCCTTATCATCCTCAAGCCAATGGACAAGTAGAGCGTTTCAACGGCACGTTGATGACAATGCTCAGGAAACTGGCACAGGAAAAACCTGATAGGTGGGATGAATATATCCCAGCAGCACTCTTTGCCTATCGGGAAGTTCCTCATGGCTCAACAGGACTACCACCCGCTACGTTGCTGTTTGGTCGTCCAATCAAGGGACCGTTGGAAGCCATGTTGGGGAGTTGGACTGAAGAGGGGACGTCAGAAGAAGTGATCTCATCCTATAAATACGTGGAGGAACTGAAAGAAAAACTCCACAAGGGATGGACTCTGGCAAATCAAAACTTGAAAAAGGCCAGGAAAAGACATGCGGCTTACTACAACCGTAGGTCTAAAGACAGATCTCTAGAGGTGGGAGATAAAGTCTTGTTGCTACTCCCTACGGGAAACAACAAACTGGAGATAGGTTGGCAAGGACCATTTCCCGTGGAAAGGGTGATATCCAGAACCAACTATCAGATCCGGATCCGGGGAAAGTCGAAGATTTTCCATATCAATCTCTTGCGGAAATACGAAGAGAGACCCGGAGACAAGGCAGCTCACCTCATGGCAATGGCAGTTGCAGTGGAGACGGAAGTGGGAACCAGCGAGGGCAGGGAATATCCCCTGGTACACCAGGAAACCTACAAGGATGTGCAGGTGAACCCTGATCTGACCTCTCAGGAGAGGGAAAAGATAACCCAGGTTCTCAAGTCTCATAAGGGGATACTGACTGATAAACCAGGACGAACCAGGTTGGTTGAGTTCGAGATGACTTTGACCACACAGGAGCCTGTTCGCCAGAAGGTTTACCCAGTGCCATTCTCTAAGGAAAAGGCCCTGGAGGAGGAAATACAAAAACTGCTGGAGGATGACGTGATTGCACCATCCACATCCCCATACAATGCAGGGGTAGTTTTGTTACGGAAACCAAGTGGAGAACACCGGTTGTGTATAGACTACCGACTTCTGAACAATCATACACAATTTAAGGTGGAACCTTTGCCGAATCCAACGCAGTTATTCGCTAGGCTCCATAAGGCTCGGTACTTTTCAAAGGTGGATCTGAGTCGGGGGTACTATCAGATACCAGTCAAACCGGAGATTCGACCACTGTTGGCTTTCAGTACACCCAGTGGACACTACGAATTCAAGGTCATGCCCTTTGGACTCAGCAATGCACCTAGTGTGTTTACACGCATGATGAGGACTTTACTAGATCCTTTACAGGATCCGGCCATCATCTCATTCATGGATGATATTCTGATTTCCAGTGACAGCTTGGATGACCACTTGAAATCCTTGGAGAGAGTGTTTAATAGACTCAAGGAAGCAGGGCTTACCGCTCGTCCAACCAAGTGCATGATTGGTTACCAGACTCTGGAATTTCTAGGTCACACCATCACTCCAGGACACATTGTCCCAGAAGAAAAGAACCTGGAGAAAATCAGAAATGCACCAAGGCCAAAAACGAAGAAGGATGTGCGATCTTTTCTCTCGTTGTGTGGGTTCTACCACAAATTTATCCCACATTTCACTGAACTTAGGAGCTCCATTGACGGAAACCTTGAAAAAGGGATTCCCGGACCAAATCATTTGGACACCAGAATGTGAGACTGCCTATAGTCAGTTAAAGGAGGCCTTGGTCAGCAAGCCTGTATTACAGCTCCCTGACCTTTCCAAACCATTTGTGTTGAGAACGGATGCGAGTGGGATTGGGAATTGGGGCAGCCCTGTTACAGGAAGGAAAAGACGATGCTTCGGTTTTGAAACCTAGTGGCATACGCAAGCAAGAAACTACTCCAGGCTGAGAGGAATTATTCGACCGTCGAGAGAGAGTGCCTGTCTCTTGTATGGGCCGTGCAAAAATTCCAGCCCTATTTGTATGGAGTTAAGTTTCGGGTTCAGTCGGATCATCAGCCCCTGATGTTCTTGGCTACTTCTCAGAAGCTCAACGCCCGTTTGATGCGGTGGTCGTTGTTACTTCAACCCTATAATTTCACAGTGGAGTACATTCCTGGGAAGGAAAATGTTGGAGCGGACTTCTTGTCAAGACACCCAGCTCCTGAAGAAGAGGAATGAATCATCTGGATTGAACTCACGGTGGAGAAGAGTGAGATGGACTACTCTCTTAAGAGGGGGCCTATGTCACGAAAAAACACCGTGAGTAACCAGTGATGACAATAAAAAGGCGTTCGGATTAACGACATGTTCGAGGCCACAGGTGGTTTCAACAAATACAGAACAAACAGTCTGGATTGAAGCTGCACGTGTTTACATCTGGTGGGCGATATAGGAACATTCGGTGGTGAGTGAGATGAATCTATACATCACTTTGACAGTTCATAAACAGGTCGGATTCAAGCGGAAGTACTCAGCTAGGGAGAAAAACAGTCCGTCAGTCATTGAGAGTTTCAGGACATCAAGCGAAATGGCGGCTGTGATTATCACCACTCGACAGAATAATGACGGCTTGTTATTGAAAACTGTTGTTGGGATCATACAGTAACTCGCTAGCTTGTTTTGGATGTCAAAACATGGGAGGACGAATCTGACATTGATTAAGCCAGGGGAGATAGATTCCTGACAATGGAGGATCTGCCCATAATAACACCTGTGTGGACATAAAGAATAACGTCACGCGACCAATTTTAGGCGTTGCCAAAAACCCGATTTGGGGACAACTAGTGTAACTAGAAATGTTGATCTAGGCAAACGTGCTTTGGCACGGCAGTTATGATTTGGAATAATGTCTACCGTGTGCGAATTAAATGAATTAGTTTTACACGTGCCTGGCATGGCAATTGTGGATGTGATTCGGAAGGACTGCAGTGTTGTTTAAGGTAGTTTTAGATGGTGTTACTAGTCCTAATTAATTTAGGCAGTGGCATGGTAGAAACTGGTTAACGTAGGGAAGTGATAATTGGCTCTGTTGGTTGAAAATAGATTAGTGAAGTATTGATAAGCTTTACTAGTTGAGAATTGAGTAATGAGGGATAATTGGGATATTCCAGTGGGTGTCCCTGGTGGGCGGGGTTCCGCATTCTGTTTGTTGATTTTTTTTTCTTTCTTGTCTTGGCCTGATGATAACCAATGTGTTGAGTCATCTGTCCCTGACAGAGTTAGGTTCATTGTATTTTGCTGAGCAAGGGCCAATGGCCACGATCATCTAATAGAGATCAGTGACGGGGAGGCTATCACCAGTTGTATTATCTATTTTACAGGTTCCCTCTGGTCGGGATGAAGAACAAAGAACAATTGTAAAATCCGATCCCGGATAAATTATGATGCAGGAAAGATTGGCCAGCAACTTTCTCAATGGGTCTATAATGGAATAATTGATCAACATTGCTCGGTGGAGCTGAATGGTATAAGTATCCTACATGAGTTCATACCATTCGTTAACACACCTGAAGTGATGGATGTTCAGCCCACGTATTACTAGATCAGTAGGAACTGATGTTCACATTAGATGAAAGCAAACATTGAAGTGTAGTTGTTCCATCGTATCAAGGAAATCATAACCTTCAGACAATATCTAGAAAATAAGAAATCTATTTTAGTCTAGATACAATGACTGTTTAAGAGTGAAAACTATAGAACATTTCGCAAGAAGGATAAACGTCATGTTCATAGGACAGTGTTCCATGACTTTTTCACTGCGCAGAAATTATGAAGTCTGAGTTTCTATAAACTATTAGGAACAGTTGTGTTAGGAACAAAATAGTATCGTTCACGGATTATATATTGAATGGGAATCAGATCTCATGGTCATCAGAGCTCCTGGAGGAGGACATGTCTGGAGAGAAGGACACGACTTCGGTGAGGTCCATTGTGCTGATTCTTGTGATGTCGTGTAATCCTTGCCATGATGAGTGGACTCTGATCATGAACTCTGTGGTCTGACCTATACATTTACATTAGAATACACGACACACATGTTCTTCGCATACACGTCTCATATACGTTACACTTTTCTTTTAATAAATTAATCTTTATTAATTTTTAGAAGCAAGAGTTGTTGAATATGTTGCGTTGGGGAAGTATGAGAGGGGGCATAGTGCGACAGTGAGAGAGAGAGAGAGAGAGAGAGAGAGAGAGAGAGAGAGAGAGAGAGAGAGAGAGAGAGAGAGAGAGAGAGAGAGAGAGAGAGAGAGAGAGAGAGAGAGGAAAGGGTTCCACGGGCTGATGGAGTGTGTTGGACGGAAGCTGGTGGATTCTCCAGGATATTGATAGGGAAAAAAAAAATTATAATGTGGGTGATGACTCCCCTCACTCCAGGGACGACACTTTAAAGGAAGACACGACAGGTTGGCTGATGTGTGTGTGGGTGGGTGGGGAAAATTGTGAGAGTGCGGGATATGTGTGCGGATAGGTGCGGGATGTGTGGGTTGGCGGGGGTATGTGTATGTGGTTTCTTCTTCTTCTTCTTCTTCTTCTTCTTCTTCTTCTTCTTCTTCTTCTTCTTCTTCCTCTTCTTCTTCTTCTCCTTCTTCTTCTTCTTCTTCTTCTTCTTCTTCTTCTTCTTCTTCTTCTTCTTCTTCTTCTTCTTCTTCTTCTTCTTCTTCTTCCTCTTCTTCTTCTGCTCCTTCTTCTTCTTCTTCTTCTTCTTCTTCTTCTTCTTCTTCTTCTTCTTCTTCTTCTTCTTCTTCTTCTTCTTCTTCTTCTTCTTGGGGAAATGTGTGTGGGTGGGGGATCAGTGGGTGTGTGGCGGCATGTATGTTAGCCTGGTTCTGTATGAGTGCGTGGAGGTATGTGTGGGTGGGTGGGGGATGTGTTGGTGGCTGCGGGATATGAGGGTGGATGGGGGATGTGTCTCACAACATTGCAATATGCATTGTTTATGTTTACAACTTTCATTTGATAATGTTTTTTTGGGGGGGGTTTTCTCATGTGAATGTATCATGCGTAATATGCATTGTTTATGCTTACAAAATCCATTTGACAATGTTTTTTTCCCTATGTTAATGTAACATGCACATTTGATGAATGAAAGATGAGTGATTGAAAGGGCCGAATGTAAGACGGGCCGGCGTGCCTAATTTGTTACCCTTTTAAAATAAAGTTTGTTCGTTCGTTCGTTCGTTCTCTCTCTCTCTCTCTCTCTCTCTCTCTCTCTCTCTCTCTCTCTCTCTCTCTCTCTCTCTCTCTCTCTCTCTCTCTCTCTCTCTCTTTGTTTTTTGTTTTTTTTTGTTACCCAAATTCCCTCATTTTCGGGTTAAATTCAGATTCAGCACTTGGGACGAATGGCCCCTTTCAACCATCGACTATATCGATTTCGTTGTAGTTGGGGCCCTTATAGTGTATCTAGTACTTCGTCTTTCGCACATATAGATGCGTATATCTGCTTCCTTGAGAACGTTTGAACGGCCGCCGTTGTGTTCGTTTCATCCTTATGATTTTACATGTCTGAACAGTCGCACACTTGTTAAAGCCTGGAGTAATAGTGTACCCACCCCATCATATGGTGTTGTTTCCTTCAGGGAGCTTTACCAGTTGTCGTCTCTCCTGGTGTTCCACCTATTTCCCCGTCTTGGTTTGTCTTGGAATATTCTCGGTCTTCTTTGATTTCGTGTGTCGTGGACGGCTCGATAGTTCGATCTTGGTGGAGAGTGATACCGATTCATGGATTCATGACCTCCCTACACACATGGTCTTGGTCTGAGTAGCTGTCGTCTTTTTCCTCTTCTATTTCGTCTTCTGTTGCTTCTTCTTCTGTCTGGGATTTTGTGCTTTCTGGTTGAGATGTTTTGTTCTTTGACTTGAGCAGTTCTATTTGTTCTCTTTCTTCTTGAATCTGTTTAAGAGTTTCTTCTTTCTGTCCCCCTCTTCTTGTATCTTTTGATAGAATTTCTCTGCCTCCGCCTTTATAGCAGCCATTCGAGAGACATCCTGCTCAATCTTCTGTTGAACTTGCTTCAGTTCGTCCAGGATGCGCTGAACGAATGTTATCTGTGTCTCTTGCGTCTTGTCTCTTTCTTCTTCCATGCTGTTGAACTTTGATCTCAGGTCCTTCAGTTGGCCTTCCAGTTGCGCTTTGTCACTTATGTAAGTCGATTGTTTGCCTCGTACTGCCTCCTAGCCTCTCTAGTAGGGCAGGTTAGTTTTGATGGAAATCTCTGTGCTGTCTTGGTGGTAGGAGCAGCCGAGGTACCTAGCGCTGTGGTTGCCGAGGCAGTTGGCGCACTTTCTGTTAGGGTTAGGCCTCCTGAAGCCCGTATCGATCTTTGCTTGCTGGCACTGACTGTATGAATTGGGTCCAGAGCAGTATCTGCCTACCCCACCTCCTCGCTTTCGCAAGTGGCACGGGTGTGCCAACATTTCTGGCACTTAGAGCACTGCAGCATTCTCGGTGTGTAGTACTCTGGAACTTGATCTTTCTTGTCCCATCTGATGGCTTGAGGGATCACTCGGTCCTCCGATGTTATAATGACGACTGTGGAGGGGATGTTATTCTTGCCCATGATCCTCTCAGCACTGGTGATTTTGAGTGTTGAGTTCTCTCTCGACAGTATCTCCCTGAACTGGTCGTCGGTGAGATGGGTCTTTACTCGTTTTACTCGTTTGATGACCCATCTTTTCATCGTGCAGATTTGGGTGGCTTCTACTATGATGCTGATGGGAAGCTTGATGTCGGCTTTCTCTTGTTGTGACATCTTCTGCATTAACGTTGTGGTCTTGGAGTTCTTATTGATGGAGACCACTACCCCATCAGGTGTCTTGCGCAGCTGGGCGACGCTGTCTTCCCGGCTCGTTTTCCAACAGACTGTATCTTGCCTGTTGGTAGCGCCGACAGTTTTGCCTCCACAACGCTGATTTGTTTCCGCAAGATTTTGCCGGCGAAGTCCTCTGTTATGGTTTCTTCCTTCGGGTTAAAGAGATGACAGCCCAATTATAGTTAATATATGTTCAGACACATGAGATTTTAATAAAACAAAATTACTTAATATGTTGCTGGAAATTGGATAACATTTCTTGAATATATTTACAAGGAAATATTGCGACCTTTCTCTTGCAAATTGTTAAGCATCTCTGGTTAATTATTTTTTTTTTTTTTAAATTCTGCAAGTTTCCCCCACCCTCCTCAAATGTACACAATCCACGAAGCCAACAATTCTACGACCACTTGTTTAGTGAAAGGATGCGAATACATTACTAAAAGTTCTACAACTGTCAACAACAAGAACAACGAAAATGACAGCTATATCTTATGATGTAGTCTCTCTCTCTCACACACACACACAAACACGCACACACAAACACAGAGAGGGCTAAATTGGCTATATCCTATGCCTTTCCGTGCGAAATGGTCACGTGTTTACAACGGCGGGAAAGTGGGCCGGTATCGGAACACACTAATTACAAATTGAATATTTGTGAATCGTCTGAACGATACTCAAGCGTATATTTAAAAAAAAAAAACTAATACACAGAGTGAGCAATAGATTGTTGGGGAAAGATTGAAGCCATTAAAACTACACGAGAAATAAATCCACAGGTATTGATCGGAACACGTAGAAGTAAAATAAGTAAGAAGAAATTACAGGACACAAGATAACATTCAAACTGAAAGCTATTGTTTGACCAAACCTAGGGTTGACAGGTTGCATAACTGAGAAACTGGGGCATTTCTCGTCAGCATATGAAGAATCAGAGGTCAAAGTGGCTGAGAGGTTTACCGCATCCGCTTAAACTGCCTGTGCGCTGACGGCGGGATAGTGGCTTCATTCCAAACGCCGGTCGAATCGGCTTAAAAGTTGACTTCTCGTTCAGAAATCAATCGCAAACTGCTGAACATACAATTAACTAGAAAATATTCACGAATGTGATGTCACCATTTTGAACAGCATTTTGTGCTGACCCATCTGTGTAGACTCGGATCCAGAGGTCCTGTGGGTATTCTTCATCATGTGCGCTGCTCACTATTCTGTTCTTCCTTGTCAAATATTCCTCTCACTTTTGTCTGGATTTGTAATGATAGTCTATGTTCATCTTTCCATGGAGTTCGCTCTGGAATAGTTGTTAGGGGGATACCCACTGTGGGCAGATCAGTGGTTTCTCTGCAGAGTCGTTTGGCCTGGTGGATAAAACTACTTCTTTTCAACCGACCCATAGCTAGGTTTTCAAATCTGTTCTTCATAGGGTGGCCTGGCAAGCTGAGGAACTTTTCTGCTTGTATTAGTGTTTTCGTATCTCTGCGCTCTCTCGGTGCTTGTGTCCTCTCCGTCTTCTCCATTTCTACTACAGGGGTTGATCTCATCCCTCCTGTGATGACTCTAAGTGCTTGATTTTGCACCCTGTCCAGTTCTTGTAGTGTGGTTTTTGATGCCGAACACCACGAAGTTGACCCGTATTCCAGGTATGGTCGTATGCTCTGTTGGTAAACTTTGTTAAGTATTTTCCCACTGGCTCCCCATGTGGTTCCACTTAGCTTTCTCAGGATGGCTATTTTCCTTCTGGCTTTTGCTAATGCTTTGTTGATGTGCTTTCTCCATGTCAGCCTGCCATCAAATGTTACTCCAAGGTATGTTGGTACTTTATCTTCTCTTAGGGGTGTTCCATTTATCTGGATCATCCCTGCCTTTTGTTTTGGAAAGAGGGTAAATAGGGTGGTGCTGCACTTATCAGTCTTTATGCTGACACACCATCTATTTGCCCATGCAACAAATGTATCTACAGCTCTTTGTAGCAATCTCGTGGCCACTGATGCATGTTTATTTGTGCTCCATAGAACCAGGTCATCGGCGTACATTGCCGCTTTAATTCCATGCGGTAGATTTGCAACGAGATCATTGATTTCCTGCGTTTTATTTGTTTCACCCGGCAACACAGATAATGTTAAAATCCCCTGGTCATAATCAGTTACCGAGAGTACCAGAAGGTGAAACAGTAAGAAAAACAGTCTCTGTTCCATGTGTGTGGCTACCATTGTCTTCATTGATGCCAGCCACATTTGCAATTGATAAAAGTTTACTCTGCGTAATATGATACGACAATCTGCGATCAAACATCAAACCTAAATATTTAACCTTTCGCTTCTGTCGATACTTATACCCGTTATAGATATGCTAGACGGGTCATCTTTGCCAATATTTCTATTTAAAGAGCATCTTTAAAAAAAACTGGCAATCTTAGGATCGACTTTTGAATCAATGTGTTCACACAATTTCCATCTACTGAAAAGTCCTATGTATATCTCTGGTCATATCATGCTTATCCAAAACAGTCCGATATAAAACATCATCCATCTGCGGACGTCAAGGTTCTCCTTAGTTCAGCGGGCTTTATCAATGTAGAACAACATATGTGATAATGGTGATCCCTGAGGCAGGCCAGGACATAAGTGTTACAGCATTAGTCTCCACATTTCCAAATAACAAACCACTGTTTTCTCTATCATTGCAGCTGTGATCCAGTTTACCAACTAAGCGTTACTACCATAGCCCATCACACACTGCCTGAGATGTGGGAAGACTGTCCTATTATAGACATCCTCAAGGTCTATCATCACAGCAATTGCCTTCTGGATATACACTGTATGCAAAATTCCCGGCATTGTCCCATGTGTCTTCATTGGCCTTTAGGCCTTTAGCTAAGCACATGTGTTCTTTTCATAATTTGACATCACTTTCTTCGACACCGTATTTTACAATAATTTGGTACTTGTCTTCTGCAGGATGATGATTCTATAACTGTTGAATTGTGAAGGATCTCTGCCGGGTTTAGACACTGGTTTCAGAATACTGTATATCCAGTCATCTGGTACCTTGGAGTTTTGTACTGTACACTTACACTGATACGCATTGTATTTTGACATCACTGAATTTGATGTGACCACAACGTACGCCTTCAGGTCCTACTGCACTGTTCTTACTACCTTGTAATATAACCTTTATAACTGTCTCGGAATTAAGATTATTTCAAGATCGCGTTAATACAAGAACCTATTACTTGATATTGTTTTTCTCTCCATACTTTACGATTCTATACTTCTCGCTCCTCTGAAATCCGTTTTATAACGTATGTAGACCTGCAAATCACGTTTTATGTAGACGTCTAGACTTGTTCTAGTATGTGTTATTGAATTTAGCTTCCATTTTACGTATACTGTGTAAGAAAAGGGGGGGGGGGGGGCGTTCATGAAATACGAAAGGAGGGCGAGGGGGAATGACATTCTGAACATATGGTGAAGGGTTGCATGGGCCAAAAAAGGTTGAAAACCACTCGTCTAGTGTTTTGTCGCGAATTTCTATCAGAATTATTAGCCTGAGTTACATAACGCCTAAAGAACTCGTATTCTTTCTCGCTGTCTATTTTTAGCTTTGTACCTCCTGGATCTTAGGTGGTGGGTATTTTACGGCTTACACTCTTTCTATTTATTTGTGTGAAAATTTTAGAAATTGTGTAACATTTTCTGAGAAGAACAGTATGATATTCAAAATAATAATGGAGAACCATCAATTTTGAAGATGGAGGTTCAGAATGCTCTTAACCATATGAAATCTGGCAAGACTCCCGGTTCAGACACCATTACAATAGAAATGATTAATGCTTTAGAAGAATATGGAATAGATAAAGTTACCAGACTCCTGAATACCATATATGATATATGAGGTAAAGGAGGAATGTGATATTGGAGGAACATCCAATCTGCTTGGTTATGCAGATGATATAGATATTATAGGGGAAAATGAACAAAAGACATTAGAAATATTGACTCACTTAAAGGAAAAAGCCCAACAGATGGGGCTGGTTATCAACCAAGATAAGACAGAATATATGGTAATTTCAAGAGAATGAATGGCTAAAAACTCTGGCCACATACAAATAGATAATATGACCATTAAAAGAACGGAAACGTACAAAATACCTGGGTGCATCTTCAACTGCTCCAACATCATAAGGGAAGAAATACAAACTAGAATCAATTCTGGAAATAAGATATACTATGCACTACAACATCTACTAAAATCAAATGCACTATCTCGTAACACCAAAATCACAATATACAAAACACTGATCAGAACAGTTGTGCTGTATGGCTCTGAAACCTGGAGTACAACGAAAGGAGACGATGCCTTGTTACAAACTTTGAGAACAAAGTTTTAAGACGCATCTTTGGACCCATTAGGGATACACAAAGTGGAGAGTGGAAAAGAAGAAGTAACAAAGAATTTATGATCTGTTTAAGTCCCCGCTGATCACTGGTATCACGAAGGCTAATAGGACTACAATGGCTGGGGTATATAGAAAGAATGGAAGATAATAGGGAAACAAAACTCGCTTACACTCAGGAAATAAATGACCGTAGACCCCAAGGTAGACCAAGAAGACGGTGGAGAGATAATATATATATATACACAGACCTACAAGCACTTGGAATCAACGACTGGCAAGAGAAGGTCAACCAGAGAGACGAATGGAGACGGTTTGTATCTGCAGCAAAGAACCTCAATGGTCCGGAACGCTGAAGAAGAAGAATAAGAAGTATTTATTGCAATCCCAAAGACATCAGTCTTGGAATGTGATCAACATCGAACAATTAGTATAATGAGTCCCATCACGAAGATTTTGTTAAGAATTATCATGCAACGAGTTAGGAAGAAAATAAAACCTGAAATAGGAGAAGAACAGTGTGGGTTTGTAGAAGGCAAGGGTACAGTAAATGCTGCCTACATACTGAGAACAGTAATTGAACGTTCTTTAGAAGTAAACAAAGATCTACACCTCTGCTTTATTGACTATACAAAGACTTTCCATAAAGTGAGACATGTCGACATGATAAGGATGCTTGAAGATCTCCACATTGATGGAAAAGATCTTAGACTTGTAAAGAAACATATATTAGAAACAACAAGCTGCCATAAGAATTGATAATGAAATAGGTCAATATCAGCCTATTAAGAGAGGTGTGAGACAGGGATGTGTAATGTCTTCAGATATTTTTTTCCCCTGTACAGTGAAAATATTTTTAGAAATATAGAAGATATGGAAGTAATCAATATTGGAGGACGCTACATCAATAACACTAGATATGCAGATGATATGGTCTTGATTGCAGACAATAAACATGATCTGCAAAATTTAGTAGAAGCGGTTGTTGCACATAGTGAACAACTAGGGTTAGAATTGAATTGTAAGAAGACACAGATTATGGTCGTCACTAGGAAGGAAGAAATACCACAATGTAATATACAAGTAAATGGGCATATTCTTAAACAAGTGAATCGGTACAGCTATCTCGGAACAGTCATAACATCTGATGGGAGATGCCTTGAAGAGATTAGAACAAGAATTGCCATGGCGAAGGTAGCCTTTTGCAAGATGAAAAACATACTGACCAATAAAAAAGATTTAAATTGAAACGAGAAAAAGAGTGTTGAAGTGCTACATAGAACCTATACTTTTATATAGATGTGAAGCGTGGACAATTAGCAGACAAGCTGAAAAAATATCTGATGGCTGTGGAAATATGGTTTCTGAGGAAAATGCAAAGAATACCATGGACAGACAGAAAAACCAATGAACAAGTCCTACAAGAAACAAATGAAGATCGCAAATTGATTAGAGACATTAGACGTAGACAGTCAACATTTTTTGGGCATGTTATGAGAAGAAATGAATTGGAGAACATGGTGACAACTGGCAAGATAGAAGGGAAAAAACCAAGGGGAAGACCAAGAATTAAATACCTGGATGGCTTAGCCACGTGGCATGGTCGAGACAGAATCGCGGAGCTGATCCACGACTCTGGTGATCGAGTGAGATGGCAAAACATGACCACCCACGCTTATCGGCATGGCACAAGATTATGATGATAAGCTTTTTCGATGCATCGACCAGTTGCTTTTGTGCCCGAGTTCTCGCTTGTCCTGTAATGCACAACTGCTTAAGCACATCGTGCATAGAGTGAGAGATTAGATCTCTTGCGCCTACCACTACGGTGAGCATTAATTGCACTTTTTTATCTCATAATTGTGCTGCTCCTCGACGGGACGATTAGCTCGGTCAGCGGTAACTGCTACGCCGACGAGGAATGAAATATAGTGTCAGGCAGTGTTGCCATCTCCCTTTGATTAAAAAGCACCAAAATCGACTCCCAAAAGCACCAAACTTTTTTGGAAAGCACAAAAAAAAAAAGAAGCACCAACTGTTTTTATTATAAATGTAACAAGGTAGCACAGTACAATTTATTATTATCATTTCATATTACAATGAAGTTTATTCCAGATCCGCCAAATCCCAATCAGAACTACTCTCGAGCCAAAAAAGCACTAAATTGCAATAATATTTTTTTGGGAAAGCACCAAGACAAGCACAGGCGGTATTCATTCAAAATGTTATAAAGTAGCACATTATAATTTATTGTTATCACTGAATATTAGAATGAAATTTATTCCAGATCTGCCGAATCCCAGTCAGACAACTCCTCCTCAGTTTCTGTAGCTATTTCCTGATGTGTTTGCTCCTGCGATGATGATGGTGATGATTGAAAGAAACTTTATATGCCTCCTGTGATCCAATTGTTCGTAGAATATCCTTAGGTAGTTTATAATCATGACAGCATTTGCCATATCTCTCCATTCCATATCTAATAGTCAAAACAGTTGTCAAACTCTTGATAGATAGAAAATGCAGACAAGAAAATCCGGCTGCTGTGGAGACTGAAGTACAAGCGTTGATTTTCGAGAATTCACTAGACGGTGATGCGGTCATCTACACAGATGCGGCGGTCATCTACACAGATGGGTCGGTCGTCCGACATGTGAGAAGCTCATGGGCCTTTACAGCTCGGGCCGGAGGGAGAATTGTGAAAGAGGACTCTGGTGCTTTCACTGAAACCACAAGTAGCCTGACTATGGAAGTCATGGCAGTAAGTAAAGCAATAAAATGGTTCGAGACACAGACATTCACTAGGGCATGTTTTCTTAGTGACTCAATGAACATGATCAAGAGGATAGAGGAGGGGTCGATCCGAAGAGAATGGTTGCTGCCTCTGGAGCGGTCTCGGCTGACAAAGATTAGTTTCATCTTCGTGCCAGGGCATGCGGGAGTACAAGGAAATGAGCGGGCTGACAAGCTCGCAGGTGAGGCTACTGTGGAGGGCGGACGCGTCATGGACCAGGCTGACATTCTGAATGCTCTACGAGAAGTAAGACTTTTGCGTGAACAAAGTGATGACTGTGAATCTACAACCATGGAAAGACTGCGAGAACAGTAAATTAAAAGAGGGGTGGCCAAACAAGAACACTACGCAGGAAGCCAAAGAAGATTGATAAACCAACACAGAACTGGCGTCGTTAGCCGCTACACGCTGTGGGATTTGCTGAGGAGGGGATCCGAGCACTTATGAACTGAATAGTTCGATGTGCAATGAGGATGATCTGTCGACTAACTAACTAACTAACTAACTAACTAACTAACTAACTAACTAACTAACTAACTAACTGTTCCGCAATTTTGATTTTTATAACTCCCATTTGACTGAAAATACGTTCCACGTCCGCATTAGAATGAGGCAAAATGAGCACAGTTGAAGATAAATCTGTAAGATCTTGGAAAGGATTTTCACCGGTGGCATCCCTGTATGAGACTATTTCTGCCCACAGTCCAAGTATGTCAGAGGTCTGTGTCCACTGCATATGATGAAGTTTTCTCCACTGGAAATCGATGCATGTGAGAGTAGCTGCATCTTCTACAAACATTTTAGCAAGATCCAATATACAGGCTTCATTGGCTGTAGACATTCACTTCCACTAAGACATGACATGGACTGCAACACTCGAACGTTATCGGGAAAAAGTAAACACAGCTGTGTCAACAGCTCTATTAAAAACTGAATGCACCTTCCACGAATTTCTTTCTCATCAGGAAATTGCTAGTCTGCTATTTCTTTCTCAAACTCATAACCTAGATTGGGATTAGGATCTGAATAATCTTGAAAAGCGTTACTTTCTGTTATCCCCCCCCCCCCCCCCCCCCCCGTCCCCACAGGAATAGCAGTCTTTGAACTGATAGAATCGGTGAGTTGGACACGATCGCTGAGTATTTTTGCTGGATACTGTATATCTGCTTCGAATTTCTTATTCACACTTTGAACTTCTCCGAAAATATGCTTGAGAAAATGAGATACACATAGTTTTTCATGTCGCTAAACATAGAATGTAGAAGGTCTGCTGTATAACCGCGCTCGTTGAGTCTTGCTATATCAAAATGAGTTCTGAGCTCGACCCACTGCTGCAACATTCTGACAATGGCAGATTGAATGGACATCCATCGTGTCTGACTTAATTGAACAACCTTCAGCGGATGTTGTCCATCATTTAATAAAGCAAAAAGCTCCCTGTAGCCTACTTTGCTTGACGAAGACTTGAGTGAGAAACCAGTTATATGTTTCTCTAATCATGAACTCTGTGTTCCTGGGCAGACAAGCAGCTGCAGCCTGTGACACTGCCAGCTGAAGGGAATGACTTACACACCTAACTAGTACCAGATGAGGAACTACGGATTTTAATTTTGTATATACTCCATTGTTTACACTTGTCATGCCAGATGCATTGTCAGTGGCGAGTGCAACTAGTCTTTGCAACTCAAGTCCATTCTTGTTTAAACAATCTTTTAACGCATTGCATATTGCCTGCGCGTTGCAGTCACTCACTTCAACTAAATCGTATTAAAGGAAGTTAAATTGCTTGAATATTGCACGGTAATGTACTAAGACTGTTTTACTCCCTCGCTTCAGTTCAAATTCGGATATTTTGTGTCCCCAAAATGATTTTTTAAAGTAATTTTTACCCACCCAAAAAAGCACTAAAAAGCACCCCCCCCCCCCCCCCCCCCCCTTTCCCCAAAAAAAATAAAATTGTGAAGAACCAAAAAGATTGGCCGCGCTAAATGCAGTATTTTGGCACTAAATGACTTTAAAAAACACTAAATTTAGTGCGAAAAGCGTCAAAATGGCAGCACTGGTGTCAGGTGGCAACCGAAACTGTTATATGACTGCCGGGTAATCGCCACGGCCTTTCATGTCAACCTCACCGCATGTTAACGATACTGGAAACGGTATCGATACTGACAACGACCCATTCATTCAACTACTACTGGGAACTTCTCTACCGGCGTTGTTTCGAGAAATTATAACTAATTCAAAGTTCATTTGCCATAATGTCTAATTACGAAACTATCAGATTAAGAAATCTGGAAGACAATCGCCGTGTTCTTGCATCGTTTGGACTGTTAGATCCAGTAAGTCATTAGTTTGTCTCTGTTTTCGTAAAAGTTAAATTTAGTTAAAATTAAAACTTTACTTTAGTTTAACAATTTTGGTCAGTATTTAACAATTGGGTTTTTACTTATGAAATCATAACAGTTGGATACAGCTTGACAAGACGAATCCAACGGTATCTCAACTAGGAGTGTATGTTAATTCTAAGTGGAGTTATGCATTTTTTGGTGACGTCCAGGAAGTGTAATGATGTCCTAAGAGATAGGGGAGATTTTATCACGGCTAATTAAATTGGAAGCTGATAAATTCTGCCTTCTATTACTGTGGCTTGTTTATTTTTAAACAGACAACGTAGGACCATATATTATTATAATTATATCATTGAGTCCGGGGTGGCGAGGCCTAACTTGACATAATAATTATTTATTTTTCGATAGGATGTGCCGTGACCTAATTAACAATTTAAAATGGCCGCCAATTGTTTATTATTCATTAAAAGTCTATTACATTGCTAACAAACCTGGTAAGATGTATATTTTATGAAAGTGTATTCCGCGCCAGCTCGGAATAAACTACTCTGTCTATTCCGCGCCAGCTCGGAATAAACTACTCTGTCTATTCCGAGCCAGCTCGGTATAAACTACTTCGTTTATTCAGAGCTAAACTATCATGTGATTTTTCCCGGTCCCGGAAATCCCGAGTGGTCCTGGTCACGTGATTTGCCTAGTATGTGACGTCATCGGGACATGAGCGTGGCTATGTTATATACTTTTGTTGATCCAAGATCATATCCTCAGTAGCACAGTGGTGAGTGTCTCTGCCTGATAAGCGGGAGCTGTTGGTTCGATTCCCTGCTGGACACTTTTTTTAAAAAAAAATATTTCAGCAATTAATTGGGTGCAAGCGACTTTTTAATAAAAAAAATATTAGGAACTATGATTATGAACAGATGTTTTGTCACTTAATCTTATTTATATTATATAAAAGTTATCACTTTTTTATGTCTTTCAACACATCTTTCTCATATCTCTGTCTCTCACACTTTTCAAACTGCTTCACATATACCAGGTTTTGCTGCACTTTATGTGCGTAGCATTTCCTTGTTTATTTGTTAATTCATCAGGCCAGTAAGTCGGAAGCCTGGTGTTTGAATTGCCTAATCATGTCTTTCTGAGGCTTGGACCGGAATTATGAGGGCCCAGGGTTGCCACTTTTTTTTTGACCAAAAGTATCTAGAAACGGCCCAAACAACATCCATAAATATCTAGATTTCGTTGCAAAGTATCTAGGAAAAATATCCAGATTTAGAAAGTAAGAAATTACATATGTATTGATGTGACTTACCTATAGAATCATGTCCTCATCTTCACTGATGCCTGTCTCACAAGATGCACTTAGCTTGGATGATGAAGTTGATAAATAAAGTCAGCAACAAACATGGAAAGAGCGTGTGTGCAAATAAAGCAATTAGAGAGAAGAAAGAAGTTAAGAGAAAGCGACATTTATTGCAAATATTTGAATACCTAGAAAGGCGTAAACACCAGAAACTGCACGAAGACGTTTTGTGCTTATGTCACAAAGACCCGGTAATCAAAGCACAAGATATCAGTCAGAGCCGTGTAACAGTATAGAGATATACCGTGACCCTTTGCCCTGCCTTTGTCTATGATCTCAGAGGTCGCTTTGGCATTATTTCAGCTTGCTTGCCACCCCCATTTCTTCCACATTCGTCTATTCGTTTCAACATTTCAGTTTTATCCATGGGCACCCTCCGTTCTTTTCTTACCCATTCGCATGTTTAAGTTCTTGGGAAAGTTCCATTAGTTATACATACCGTCATCACCATATTGTGTCCTGCAAAATGTTGCAGGCGTCCATATATCTCACATACCTCAGTCCTTGATGTTCTCGATACGCAAGGGATACGCAACAATTTAAACAAAAATCCCTTACAGGACGTTGCAGTCAACATCAGCATTTTTCAGCTGCTGTTGATGTACTAGACAAGATTACTTTCAGTAGTTTGCCATTGCTTTCTGAGCGACCGGCTCACATACCCCCTAAGTTACCAGCGCGACGTGAACCGCTTCCGATTCTCGCGCAGCTGAGTTACTCACGAGAACATACGGGATTACGGAGAAAGACGTTTGTTACAATGCATTATATAATTTGTGTTACTTCAGGAAGTATAGAAGTGCGAGCGTTGCTAAAGTGAACAGTGACTTGTTCGTGCGAAAGTTGCTCAAGTGAACATTAACTTGTCTGTGTGAGCGTTGCTAAAGTGAACATTGACTTTTCTGTGAGAGCGTTGCTAAAGTGAACATTGGCTTGTCTGTGCGAGCGTTGCTAAAGTGAATATTAACTATTCTGTGCGAGCGTTGCTGAAGTGAACATTGACGTGTCTGTACGAGCGTTGCTAAAGTGATAAGAGAGAAGGCCGTGTCAATACAGATAGCTTCTCCCAAATATCATGAGACATCGGAATTAATCATGAATTAGTATTTTCACATCTACTTGAATATACATTTGGTTACTATACTACAATAGAACAGTATTGCAAGCGAATGAATTGAAATGTGAATGGGATACTCGACAAGACATAGATACACACAGGCACAAAACAAACAAAACTCTCATGCTTCGTACTGTGCTTTCTACTGTCGTTTTTTAGTTTATATATCCATTAGTTTATGTTTACCGGCCTGTAGCCGATCATGCCTGCTGACAGACAGGTCATCTCTCCACCACACCATCTCCGACATATTTGCCCTCATACCCCAGGACATGTCCCGTGCAGCTATTAGCCTCGCACGTACTATTTTTAACATCACTCGCTTTTCTTGCCATTTGAATTTCCTGAACAACTGTCTCCGGCTCAAGGTTACATCTAAAGGCTTCCGGAGCAATATTCATCTCTCGTTGGGCAAACTGGTTCCTGCTGAGACACGGCTTCAATCGCCTGGCACAAGAGCAGTCCGTCAAGTACATGAAGCTGGCAGTGACTGTGCATCAACGACATATCTCCGAGCTGAAGGACACCAAGCACAACCTGTACCGGACTCTGCATCTACTGACGTTCAACAACCAGCTTGCTTTCCATTTGATCACCTCCATCATTCAACATTATAACGTTTCTTGACAGGATTTTCCAACCTCTAGTTGCGAATCTCCCGTCATACATCAAGGATACAACGCATGCGTTACTCTCATTCAACTCCCTCCAACTGACTCCTGGGAACACATACAGACTATTCCTAATGGATGTATGTTCCCTCTATACCTCCATTCCTCACGCAGATGGCCTCAGGGCGCTACAGTTCTTTCTGGATCAACGCACAGATCAAGCCATCCCTACTCGCTCACTTGTGAGACTCGCTGAATTGGTCCTCACCAATTCCTTTGAATTCAATGGCCACTACTTTGAACAAATCAGCGGTGTCGCCATGGGCACGAAAATGGGACCCAGCTACGCATGTTTATTTATGGGATGCGTCCACATCAGAGGGTTGATAGATTGTTGAGCGTTGACCCAAGTCAGTTCAAAGTTTAAATAATGGCAGTTACCATAATTTACGCGCGTCCAGACCGAACATAAAATGGGTAAATGACACCGAAAGAAAAGTAAAATCTAGAAAGTATTCAAAATATCCGACTCCAAATGAAAAGTATCTAGAATTGCATCCATCATCCAAACGTCAGAAAACGGTATCCAGATGCCGGCAAAAACCTCTAGATCTGAATATAAAATATCTAGAATGGCAACTATGATGAGGACATCAATAGCAGGATATAGTAGGTCGGTAATGTAAACAAAGATGGAAGCCTGTAAACAGTAAGAGTACAAAAACGCAAGTTAACAATTCTTTAACTCGCATGGGGACACAATTATTTTTATTGGGGATACCAATCTGGAAAATTATTCTTGATATTAATATAGCTTCATACGCCAGCTCGGTATAAACTACTCTGTCTATTCCGAGCTATCGTGGTATAAACTACTCTGTCTATTCCGAGCTATCGCGGTGTAAACTCTGCCATATTTTATTGTGCGTTTTGGTAACAGGAAAGTAAAGGTCACATTCCTCTTTTGATAGAATGTTGAGAGGATCAACTTCATTGCACCAGGTTTTACCTCATATGGCTCGGTCTTTTTCCGCATGGCGGCCTGCCGAAAGCATCGTACAAAGCACGAGAGTCTCAGCGTCTCTGACAAAAATACACTCAACTTTTAAGACTTTTGGATAGGATGTGCTGTGACCTAATTAATAGTTAAAAATAGCTACCCATTTATATTAATTAAATGTCATGTGAAATGGTCGTTATTTGTGAAAGAACAATTCATGAAAATGTACTCATATTGTCCTAATGTACCAACTGCATTGCGACAGCTTTCTTTTGTTGATTAAATATCTTGCATTAATGTAAGTAAAAATGTTTGTAACTGCTGCATTAATTAAGCAGCAGTTAATTAATTATTATGTTAAATAATAAAAAATAAAAATAGTAATTAATTAAATATTCACTAAAACTGATTTCTACTTCTGTTCTATAATTACACTGCTCTGTATCTAAAAGTGAGCAATTAATAATTAAATACTAACATTTTAAAAAACAATAATTTATATTTCACAGTATTTTATGTAATAAATACTATAGCGTGGGTGTCGCCATAGATAGAGTTTTGCGAAATGGATGAGTGTCAAAGACTCAGTTATATAGGAATGAAGACCACCCTGAAAGAGTGGTCTACCTCAAGTAGAATAGAGGTAACCCAGTGCCCCTACATGAGGGCAGGGCAGGAGTAGGGAATAAATAAGAAGGGGAACTATTAAATAGTTCTCTCATGGGACACGGAGGTGTCAACCAGAGAGTAAGCACTCTGGTCACGGCATAATCACGCCAACGTGATAGACACGGAGAACTAAACTGAAACTCAAGAGAGGCCACTACTCTAGCGTGCTGAATGAGGCCGCACGCAAAAGCCGTAGTGCGCCCCAAGTCCTTCCGCGTACTGTGTAAACAGCACGGGAGGAATGATCAGACGGGACACAGACTTCGTAGTGAACGCATCGCTTAGCGTCGATGCTTATTTCGTTAGCCGAGTAGTTAGATTAGCAATAGGGTTAGGAAACGACTAGTGATAGGCAATTCTGTGCATTTATTCTTGTGTGATTTGTTAGCGACTGTTTGTTGTACATTGATGTGATGCAAAGAGCCAGTGGCAATAAAATGTGTAATCAATTCCTCTCGTACGACTAACAAGTCTTTTGTGTGGTGCGAGAGAAGTTATCCCGGAATGCCTGTGACATCGGTTGATGACATGAGTTATTTCAATTTCATTCTCAATCTGACTTGCTATGCTGCACTAATCTTAGACTATACTGGCTATACTAAAAAAAAAATTTCCTAATGAAGGCTGAATCGGGCAATGTTGAAACTCTTCACATTTATGTAAAATTGAACAAGGGATTCAAAAATGCAACAAAAAGTTATGGTTTCTTTTTACTTCAGGAGTTATAAGACAAATTAGCTTACTATTCGTGAATAGACTAAGAAATTCAAGAGAAAGCAGTTTCTCGGCATCAAACTTTAGGCAGTTAGTAGAAGGACCTATACTACAAATATCAGAGTAGGTTCCCCTTTCATCGTACCACGCTAGTTTCGAATAATTCAAATCTAGCAGGACATGGACCCCTTCCAAATAACATCTGGCTTGAAACAGGGTGATGCACTATCGCCGCTACTCTTCAATCTGGCTCTAGAGAAAGTTGTAAGGAAGGTAAAGGAGGAATGTGATATTGGAGGAACATCCAAGCTGCTTGGTTATGCAGATGATATAGATATTATAGGGCAAAGTGAACAAAAGACATTAGAAATATTGACTCACTTAAAGGAAAAAGCCCAACAGATGGGGCTGGTTATCAACCAAGATAAGACAGAATATATGGTAATTTCAAGAGACGGAATGGCTAAAAACTCTGGCCACATACAAATAGATAATATGACCATTAAAAGAACGGAAACATACAAATACCTGGGTACAATCTTCAACTGCTCCAACATCATAAGGGAAGAAATACAAACTAGAATCAACTCTGGAAATAAGATATACTATGCACTACAACATCTACTAAAATCAAAGGCGCTATCTCGTAACACCAAAATCACAATATACAAAACACTGATCAGACCAGTTGTGCTGTATGGCTCTGAAACCTGGAGTACAACGAAAGGAGACGAAGCCTTGTTACAAACCTTTGAGAACAAAATTTTAAGACGCATCTTTGGACCCATTAGGGATACACAAAGTGGAGAGTGGAAAAGAAGAAGTAACAAAGACATTTATGATTTGTTTAAGTCCCCGCTAATCACTGGTATCATGAAGGCTAATAGACTACAATGGCTGGGGCATATAGAAAGAATGGAAGATAATAGGGAAACAAAACTCGCTTACACTCAGGAAATAAATGACCGTAGACCCCGAGGTAGACCAAGAAGGCGGTGGAGAGATAATATACATACAGACCTACAAGCACTTGGAATCAACGACTGGCAAGAGAAGGTCCACCAAAGAGACGAATGGAGACAGATTGTATTTGCAGCAAAGAACCTCAATGGCTCGGAATGCTGAAGAAGAAGAAGCAGGACATGGTAACAACCGGAAGTGAATCGTTGGTCGCTAAGAATAGCAAGCGAAATCAAGATCGGGTTTCCCACCCCTGAGTGCAAAGTTTGATAACTCTGACATTGCTACTTAAACTACTTAAAGTATACTATACTAACTACTATCATCACTAGTATGATATAGTCAATATTTAAAAAATTGGGTTTTTACTTATGAAATAATCACAGTTGGATACAGCTTGATAAGACTAAATCCAACGGTATCTCACGAAGATTGTACATCAATTCTAAGCGAGTTAGTTAATACTTTTGTGTCATCATTTACAACCAGGAAGTAGCGAAGAAATCTACACCAATCAGTGTTAGTTCTTTTCGCGGCACGTAAATTGGGAGCTGAGAAATTCTGCCTTCTATTACTGTGGCTTGTTTAATTTTAAACGGACAACATAGACCCATATATCATTGCGTCCGGGTGGCGAGGCCTAACTTGACGTATTATCTATTTTTCAATAGGATGTGCCATGACCTAATTAACAATTTTAAATGGCTGCCAATTGTTTATTATTCATTAAAAGTCTGTCGACATTGCTAACAAACCTGGCAAGATGTATATTTATTGTGCGTTTTGGTAACAGGAAAGTAAAGGTCACATTCCTCTTTCGATAGAATATCAAGAGGATTGAGAGGATCAGCTTCATTGCACTGGGTTTTACCCCATATGGCTCGGTCTCTTTCTGCACGGCGGCCTGCCGAAAGCATCATACAAAGCACCAGAGTCTCAGACAAAAATGCACTCAACTTTTAAGACTTTTCGATAGGATGTGCTGTGACCTAATTAATACTGAATAATAGTTAAAAATAGCTGCCCATTTATATTAATTAAATGTCATGTGAAATGTTTGTCGTTAGTGAAAGAACAATTCATGAAAATGTACTCATATTGTCTTAATGTAACCACTGCATTGCAACAGCTTTCTTCTGTTGATTAAATATCATGCATTAATGTAAGCAAATAAGTTTGTAACTGCTGCATAAATTAAGCAGTCTCTTTCGCTAATAATTGATTTCTACTTCTCTATAATTACACTGTTCTGTATCTAAAAGTGAGCAATTAATAATTAAATACTAACTTTAAAAAAAAAAACACACACGCACACACAACTTATTTCACTGTATTGTATTTAAATTTAAATAATTATGTACTGCTGCGCTGCTAAGAAAAAAAGTACTCTTTACGCTATTTACAGGTTTACAAACGGGTCTGAAAACTGGCGTTCAAATTTATTTTCAGGCATCTCGTATGCTGAAAAATTGTACAAGTACACAGATAAATTACTGTTACACATGAAACTTGTATTCTGTTTAATTTTAGTAGTTAAATTGCCAGTTCTAATTATAAATAATTACAGGTCCACTATAGTGTGGTCTTGAGGTGTGGTGTCCGCCTCGAGTGCTGGAGGTCCCGGGTTCAAGCCCTGGTGAGGATCGGAATTTGTTCACGTGGACTTCTAGTAATAAAATTTCCCCTGGTCTCTGGGTAGTGAGATCGGACGCCCATGTGTATTGTTGCGCACATAAAAAATCCCTTGGCAGTTGGAAATCGAAAAAGAGTAGCCTAATGGTGCTGCCCGGGCAAAATTTTGAGTTAAAAATCTACCAAAAGTATTTCAGGATCCTCACCGGTGCTACCGAGTTCATGCACTGAGCTGAGTTTCTCCAGACTCAGGTTTGAGTTAGGAGGAGAACGAAGCACTTATGCGTTACACCAGTGTGCCGTGATGTTGATCCATCGACTAAACTAAATTAAGTAATTAGTATAGTCAGGGCACCAGCCATTTTGAATTTTCAGTTATGATTGTGCTATCTCTTTTTCATGGCTGTGCTGAATATTTTCTCCTGAACACAATTAAAAGAGATTAACGTTAAAACTCAAGTATATGTAAAACTGAACGTAGAATTCAAAAATGCAGTAAACAGTAACAAGAGACAAAAAGCAACATGAGTTAAAAACAAATTTATCTTACCGAACATAATAAAAACTTAAAAACTTCAAGAGAAAAAAGTTCTAAGCGACAAATGCTTGCAGCCTAGCAGACAGACCATTTCTGAACTTGCCCGTGAGGTTTCCCATGACGAATGCCACGTTGCTTTTTAATATATGAGGTCATAAGCAAGCATGGTTACAAACTGGAAGGTCACTGTCACTGTCGCAAAATTCCGCAAAATGGTTACACCCCCAAACACAACTTCTCATAAAGAATGACAACTGACATTGCTACTAATACTGATACTAATACTATATTATTATTATGTAGCCACTTTTACATTAGTAGAGTAGTAACATTTTGTAAATTGCTTTTTAATTATAAAACCTGCATATATAAAAGAAAAACAAATCCAACGATACTTTATTCAAGTCTGTAGGTCAATTCTAAGCAGAGATATTTATATTTGTATGTCAATTTATCATTTAATTATATAATAATATGAACAAAAAGGAAAATACTATTTGAACACTTTGACAAAGTGTGGCCTAAACATTGAAATCACTTTTTTTTTAAACATATAGCCTATGTAACTTGTTTATTTGTGAACAAAGACCTTAGCAACCATACATCATTTTGTTTGTGATAATGAGACCTAATTTAATAAACAATTTTTTAAAATATTTTGGCATTTAATCACATTAATATTCAAAATGCCTACCCATTAATAATATTATGTTTATTTAAAAAACAATTTAAAAAATACTTAATGCTTAATGCCATACGTTTTTAATTTGGAGATAAGTGAATGGAACGGAGCATAAAGGTCATGTTGCCGCTGTAATCTTATATGTTCCGACCTGAGTAAGACTCTTAAGAGGTTCAATATGGCCACCAATTAATGTTTCAAGTAATTAATCCCTCATACATTAACCAATAATTTGGCAAACCATTTGTTAGTTTTGTGCGGGTTGATACACTGAACATAGAGATGATATTGTCATTGTAATCTTATATGTTCCTACCTGATTAAGAGATTCAAAATGGCCACCAGTTAATGTTTCAAGTCATTAATCCCTGATATATTAATCAATAATTGAGTAAACCATGTGGACCATATATTTTGTTTTTCATGCTGATAACCTGAACGTGAAGATCACATTATCACTGTAATCTTAAATGTATAGACCTGCATAATAGTTCAAAATGGCTGCCAATTAATGTTTCAAGCTTTTTAGTTATACCCCCTGCATAGTTTGATAGTTCTTGAAAAGACAAATCCAACAGTACCTTATTCAAGTCTGAAGATCAATTCTAAGGGGAGATATTGATGTTTGTGTGTCAGTTTATCATTTAATATAGACACATAGAAAAAAATAACGATTTTGACCCTTTCACAAAACGTGACCTACCTACACACTCACACAGCTGTTGGTAACACTGATGCCAAGGGATATTACCACTGCCGCTGTCTAACGCAAGGACAGATAACTGCTACCAGTTTTTATATATATATACATATACATATATACATATATATATATATATATATATATATATATATATATATATATATATATATATACATATACATATATACATATATATACACACCTCCAAATCATGCTGTGATGACGTCAGACCATGCGCGCTACTGCATGCTGACTGCACGCGCGGTCTGTCAGCCCGAGATCACCAGCATAGATGCAGTTTGACAAAATAAGTGCTGTTGGAAAGTTGTAAAATTATCAGTTATAATGTCCTCATAATGTGATGAAAAATTACACATAAATGCTATAATGGGTGTTGAATGTACACATGCATTCATTATCATGTTAATCGCTCTGAATACTCCATAACAGTATTAAATGGTCATAGCTGGAGAATCACAAGTAAAACTGCTATCTGCCGCCATTGAAATACCACATTACAGCATGCGACCTTCATAATTTCAGTGTGAGACTGACTGCCAACTTAAATCGTTGAAAATTACAAAATACATGTAAAAATGGATGCTAAATTTATTAATGCTAGTAGAACAAGGTAATACTTCTTATAAAATGGTATTTACAGGTTTACTTACCACTTAGAAAATAGGCAGCCCAGTTCTCCGGTATAACATGGATGTTCGATGCACCAGAAATGCAGAACGCAAAACGGGGTGGGAAAAACTATATCAAGTAATCAGTGTCTGTTTTAACTCGATCTTGAAATAATTGTGGAATTTAACATCATGAGTATGCTTATCGTCCCCTATCGGAGACACAAAAACAAATAACCGAAGGTCACCGCAAAATAAATTCTGGTAAAATTTGGAAACCGAAACTAGTAACTATTAAGCTCTGATGTCTTAATTAATAATTAAGACACTATATGGTCCGTACATTTGTTCTATGTGGATTTGTAAAACGAACCTATAGGCCCAGGATTACTGCACTCTCGAGGAACCAATACAGATGTTTATTTGTTATCTGTTCAGTTTGCTGAATGATGCTGTTAGTAATATTGGATTACATCCAAAGTATTGCATTTTTTAAAACATTTTCATCCAAAAATTTTTATTTTCATCCAAAAATAGTTCAAGTCTCTACCACATATCATCAAACAAAACAAGAAGCCTGTGCATAAATCATCATATGCAAAGAGAAAGTTGCCAGTGACTGATTGTGATTTTGTCGGAGGGTCGGTGTATGGCACCAGGCGAAAGTCTGCTCGCTTGGAAAAGGTGAAATTTTATTTTATTTTTAAAGTTACTGGAAATTCAGTTATAAGGATTTAAACTTAAATGTACACCCCTAAAATGTGTAATATCTTCTGTAAGCTGCATTGGTTCATATCTAGTAATATTTCAGAAACATTCTGAAGCTGGAGGTGTTAGTATGGAAATACATTAAAGTTACAAAGCCCACAACATATCACTATGTAATTATCCAATGTTTTAAATATCATTCAATAGTTCAGACTACCATATATCACTAGATGTATATCCATTGTTTTAAATATAATTCAACAGTTTAGTTAATATTCCTATTCCAAATGCTCCTAGTACTTCTAATTTCTCTTGCATGATTTCATCTGGTCTGGCTGTTTTTCCTTTCTTTTTATGTTTTATGCCGGTCTCCCTGGCGAAGGGATTAAGGACGTTGTTCGTAATCCCGTAAACTCACGCATGAAACACAGCTTCGCGAGATTCAGCAGCGGATCGCGTTGCATTGGTTACTTATGAAGGTATGTGAGCCAGTTGTTCAGAAAGTAATGGCAAACTACTGAATGTAAAACTTGCCAAGACATCAACAGCAGCTGAAAAATACCGGTGTTGACTGCAGTGTCCTGTAAAAAGGATATGCAAACAAATAAAAAATGTTTTATAGCATTAGCGACTTCTTCATTTTGTAAAAGCAAACATTCTAAATTAATTTCTTCTGTTAATTCTGCTGTTTCTTCATTATTTAACTCTTGTGTATTCATTCCATTTCTTCATTATAGTTTATTTTTCCATTAATACCTTTACAATCTTTGATTTCAAACATCACAATAATCTTTTTCAATCTTGTTTTTCTTCTCGTCGAATCACTGATTTGCCTGTGCAAAATGTAAGTCAATCTTGTTACATTCCTTGTTTAACAATTCTTCTATTGCCTTGCACTCATTTATATCTTATTTCTTTAATTTATCTTATCATATTTTTATTTTTTGTCACTTTGACTTTGTTTTCTTTTGTTCATTAACTTTAAGGCTTCTTTAGTCATCAATTTCTTCTTTTCCTTTTGTTTACTTTATGGTAAAATCTGTTTGCTTGTTTGGTTGTTTATTTGCTTTCTTTTCTGTTTGATAAATTTTCCAAGCAAAAACTTCATCATAGGATACAAAAGTAGATGATTGATCTATGCTTATTTGCACCTTTGGTGTTTGAAAAAAGTATAGGCTGTGTCAAATGCAGTTCTCTTAATATATTTCAGAAGTGTTATCAGTGAATCTTCTTGTTTGTTCCTCGTTCAAGGAAAGTTTGTCACACCTAGTTATGCACCTCAAAGGTCAGTGTGTTGGACTTCAGCATGCATTTATATAAGGTTTGCCTCCTCTAGACAGATCCCATCTAAGGTAATGGGCTCTATCTACCAGGGCTCTATCTGCCAGGGCAGCAGGCTAAAGCCTGCACTTTGCGATTTAAAAATGCAGTGAGATTTTTAAAGTATGCAGCTTGCATACATAACCTCCTGGTTTTGACTCTTTTCTGAGAGGGCTACGTATCTGATCACTACCCAAGAGATCAGGAGGACATGTAGAATCATTATCCTCCCTGCCATGTCTCCACCGTGACGAGGTAGAGGGGCTTGCATGTTCCAATGGCCCCAAGAGCTATGCCGATGGTAGCACAGCTGCTGGTAGGGTCTTCCATGTCAGACAGGTCAAAAACCAGACCAAGAGAGACACACACCTGCTGCCTTGTAGGTAGACTGGGGACAGTCAAAGACTAGGGAAAGCAAACCTGAAAAATGCTTGTTGAAATCTGATGTGCTGAGCTGCAGGCTTGACAGAGCAGTGCAACGTAACTTCATCAATTCATGATGCCACAGATTCAAATTAATCATTATGATGCTAATCCCGTGAAGTCCCATCAGGCACTGATAGTGCCGGGCCCCCTGCCTCGAGGGGGTCCACCCATGACTACTGGTGGTCACCTCCCCCTGTGCTGTGGAGTCAAGGCACAGAGGTGTAGGTTAAGAGCTATTGACCAAACACCCCGGGTACTCAACATACTACAGTGGAATGCCGAAGGGTTTCTAACAAGAAAGTCCCCATAACAAATCGTTTTCATAAAGATAGAATAGATGTGGCGTGCATTCAAGAGACACACCTTAATGCCAATCGCAGAATCTCAGTCAGAGAATATCAGGCCACACGTTTCGACTGCCAAGGACACAAAGGAGGAGGTCGGCACTCCTCCGAATGACGGCCTCAAATTATTTAATGTAAAATGCATCCCTTACAGGGCTTTATAAGGTCATTTCCGGGGCAAAGTGTTGTCAATCTCTTACGTTTGTGTGTATCGTTGTCTGCTAGACCAATCGATGGATCTAGCAGTCCGCCACACACTGAACTGGAAGTGATCAACAGCACATTCAATGCTCGTTCCGATATGTATAATTTTGTTCCCCCGTGGATATACTGATACAAGAGTTTAGAACATGTTTTTGGACAGTATTTACAACTTTTATGCCACAATTTCCACATATAACTGAAATATTATTGGTATGTATTTCCATTTTCTCAGTTCTATATTTTAGTTTGTAGTTCGTATTTTTATTATATCAGCTAATGAGGCCCTGTAAGGGATGCATTTTACACTAACTAATTTGGGGCCGTTGTTCGGAGGAGTGCCGAGGAGGAATACTTACACAAAACAAAATACCTTGCAGTGAAATATCTGTGATCTCTGACAACAAAATGGAAATTATAGATATAGGACGTGAAAATAAGAATTGACAATATGTATAGCCCAGCAGATAAGGACCTTATACTTTCAAACATGAAAATAACTGACACAAACTGCATTATTGTCGGAGACTTTAATAGCCATTCAGAAGGATGGGGATACCCAGATACTGATAACAGAGGAGATGAAGTGGAGGACTGGGAAATAGACTCAAATCTTCATCTACTCAACAAAACGTAAGACATACCGAGCTTCTACTCTAGAAGATGGTTTACCACTTCCACTCCAGACTTAGCTTTCTGCACAGGAGACATCCTCCACAAAATCGATCACTATGTGCTTGACCAATTAGCAGGTAGTGACCACGGACCAATCAAGATATTAATGAATATGCAGTATGTTCCACAGAAGCAAAAGCCTTTGCCTCGCTGGAATTACAAATGAGCTGATTGGGACAGATTTGCCATACTATCAGACAAACATTGTGAAAACATAAATACGTGACATGGCAATATGAAACAAATGGTGGAAAGTCTAAACAAGTAATAATACAGGCTGCCACTGAGTCCATTCCAAGAGGAGTGAGGAAAAATTACAAACCATACTGGACTGAAGAACTACAAATGTTGGAGGACAAAGTTGAAGATGCCAGGAAGACAGCAGAGAGAGAACAAACAACTGAAGCAAACATCTCTGTCAAAGCCATCTCAGCAAAATATAAAAGAACAGTAAATCAAACAACAAGAAATTGATGGAGGGGAAAAAAACAGAAAACCAAACCTGAACTTTGACAGGGTTGGAAACAAGCTATGGAAACTAGTGAAAGCTGTGAAAAATGAAGGACCCAGAAACAAACAAATAAACAAGGAATTGCCTTGCTTACAGGAAAAAAGGTTGCAAATGCACTAAAGGAACACTATTCTAGTGCAAACCACATTGATTTTACAACCAAACAGAAGAAAGCAAACAAAGGTAAACAGACACATCATAGTAATACAGAGACAGCAGCAGAATATATGATGGCAAATATAAAAATGGAAGAAATGGAACAGGTAATGAATACCCTAAAAAAGAAGAAATCACCAGGAAAAGATGGAATTACAAATGAAATGCTAATAGGATTAGGCACTAAAGCAAAAAAGACACTACTAGCAGTCCTAAATTACAGCTGGAAGAGAGGAATAGTCCCACAGGCATGGAAGGAAGCCATACTAATATCAGCCCCAAAGAAAAGAAAAGACCTGGAAGAACCAAATAGCTATTGACCTATCAGTCTACTTAGCTGTGTGGGAAAATTAATGGAACACATTATCAGTGGCAGGCTAACATGGCATCTGGAATAAAACCAACTCTTAACACCACACCAAGCAGGATTCAGAAAGTACAGATCCACTGAAGATCACATAACCTATATAGCTCAGGAAATAGAGGATGCCTTCCAAGAGAAAAAGCACACACTAGCAGTCTGGATGGATTTAGAAAAAGCATTTGATAAAGTATGGAAGGAATGACTGAAAGTAAAACTGCAAAAAATGCATGTTTGTGGGTATATGTTCAGATGGATCAGTCACTACCTTGAGAACAGAACTGCCAGGACAAAAGTTCAAGGACAAACCAGCAAAAAGATGCTCTTGGAGCAAGGTGTTCCCCAAGGAGGAGTTCTTTCACCAACATTATTCCTAGCATATATAAATGACATCACAGAACATTTTCCAGTCAGAGTACACACATCCTAATTTGCAAATGACATAGCCATATGTACATCTGAATATATTAGTACAGCTAACAGCAGAATACAGCAACCTTATTAGCGATAGAGGATGGTCAAAATCATGGCTAGTGAAGATAGATGAGGAGAAAACAACATGCACTGTGTTCTCCCTCTAAAATAAAACTCAGCAACCTAAGCTGGTATTGAATGGAAAAATATTGCGCCATGAAGAAAATCCAAACTATCTCTGAGCAACTTTGATCGTTGCCTGACATGGAAGACATGGGTTGAGAAAAATCTTATATTTAGCAGTTTCCTTAGGCAGCCCCGGTGAATGTGATTAAGTGTTTTGCATGCTGGCTGTGCTTCATCTAGGTTTAACAAGCATGGAAGAGATAGTGGAACAGTGCTGCGTAAACCTTCACTCTGGTTGTGAGTTTGATCCCTCTCCCTGTCCAGAGCGAGCGTTTATCATTTCTCTCAAACCTCTACAGTTTATCAGCTTTTATATCATACATTGTAATTTAGTCTGTCTTGATTATTTCTATGGTGTTGATGTATAATATTTCTTCTAGAGAGTATAATTATTTTTTTTTCTCTTTTTTTAGTCATCAGACTACGAAGGGTCTTATGAAGAATTGGATGCATGTAGTGATGACAAACCAGTGACGAAAGTTCCAGGCAATAGGCCACATTTTTATGGATCCGTATCAGGCATGTTTTTTATTTTAAATTTTGGATCGCAAGTAATGTTCATACTTAGTTTGTATGTCTGCAGAACCACTGCCAGTTTGTTTCAGTAATGCAAGGTTTGCTAGAGTGTAGGATGGAAGGGATAGTTCCTCACAGTAAATGACAATGACACCCTTTACAGAAGTCAATACCCAAATTGGTTTTGCTCCCTGTGTAGCTCTGATATGTATCCGTGGACCCTGCTTGTTGCAGCACTGGCCACGCCCATATGAAACAGCTAAATTTGTGGGACACTTGAGGCATATCATCACATAAATAGAGATAATGGCTAACCATGGTGAAAGAAATGGGGATCTTACCATGTATATATCCCACAGCAGCTAACAAGTCGCAAAAAAGAAAGTAAAAATCACACAAAAGACTCCTGGTCCTTTGGGGATAATTCTGTTGTATATAATAACAAGGAGAAGATTAACTCTGTAACAGCCATATGATCTGTAATGCCATTTGTTACTTATTCATCTGAAAAGGGATACAATAATGATAAACATCAAAATGTGAAACAGAAACCAGAAAACATGGAACATGCAAACACTTTAGACATTAGGTGGCGGGGAAACTAGTCAGTTCAAGTATAGAGGTCAGCAATATGATAGTGAACATTTAAAGAGTGGCAGAGAAAGAAGCGGGTTTAATTAGAAGAGCAAATTATGCACCAATAGACTCAGGAGGACATAGCATGAGTTTGGATGTTGGGTTTTTCATAAAGAAAGGTTTAGAAAAAGATATATGTGAATCCTGGGTACATGGTGATAGGGTGTTATTGACGTTAAAAACAACAACCTTTAGCTTGGCTACCTCACAGACTCGAGTTCAGTTGAGAACCAACATCACAGCATTCAGGACACAGCCATGTGTACATGTGGTTTGGCGTCGCAGACAGCAGAACACATACTCCAGGACTGCCCAAACTACAACATATCCAGGCGAACCTTCTGGCCTAGAGAGACAACAGTGAAAGATAAACTCAATGGACCGCTGAGTGAACTAAAAAAGACTGTTAGATTCATTCAAGAGACAACATTGCAGTTATAGACATATTTGAGGCGAACGAAAGAATAAGAAGAAGCATTCAGGACATTCTGCGTCATGCTCCATCCTCATCATCAACAACCAGAGAAGAGTCCCAATATAAATGGTACCAGTTGCAATCTGATTATGTATCAGTCTGGCCTTTCCTCTGAGAACTGAGTGTCAGCCAGATCCTCTGGCCACTCCCCGCTACACCATTCTCTCCAGGCAATGATACTGTATCTATTCTTCTACACTATATGCACGATCCCATAATCCCCTGACCACATCCGCCTTATTGTGCATCAATACCCCACGCAGAGGTGCAGATCCAGCCAATTTTTACGCTTGTTCGTTTCCCTACACACCAGCATGCTCTTGGGAAAAGATCCAATGGATGCTCCCTATCTTTGATTTTTAAAACTGAAACATGCCACTCTGCACGAAACATGCCTGTATGCACCCTACTCAGCATGCTCTGTGAGTCCGTTAAATGTGACATGCGTGTTCTGTTTATCTTGCAGCCTGTGGAATTCCACAGTGACTGCCTCCACCTCCATTCTCGAACTATATGTTGTATTATATGCCAAGCTATCCTGCATTATAGTGTCTATTAATCTTCGCTATGTACCACCAGGCATTTATTTATTTTGCCTCTTAGCACAGAGCCATCCAAGTAGATGATTACGTCACCTGGGCATAATCTGTCTTGTATTATTTGTTGCACCTCTCATTCGATGCTGCCTGCTGGCCAATTTCTACACTCCCAATCCAGTGTGATTATGACCCTGCACAAGTCTTACTTTGCCTCTGGCATTCTGACCCACTCGTCTCCTCTCCCGATGTTTTTGAGCATACACACTTCTCTGATTGTGTCCTCTGCCTGAGCCATCCATGATTTTGCTCTTATCATTCTGTGGCCCTTATCTGTGGCCAGGGCTTCTTACAGGAGGTGTTTTTTGTCCTTTGCCACTTGGAAGTATAGTCTGCTGGATTTTGAGTCTGCCTGCAATCATTGGCAAAGCCAGGATATGTTCCATACACACAACGGCGTGTCCTTTGTGCATCCCAGAATCACCTGCATAACTTCATTCTGAATACACTCTAGTTTCACTGACTGACTTTTTAAAACTGAGCATACGCACCAAAAGCAGACTATAGCAAAGACATAGATGAATACTATGAACACCTCCAGGACTCTCTAAGGTCCATGAAATCTTAGTATTGTGATTGCTGTGGGATACATGAATGCTAAAATCAGCACAGAAAAATACATGACGATAATGGGAAATCATTGACTAGAAGCAAGAAATGAAAGAGGAGAAACAATGATTCAATTCTGTGAAGACAATAGACACATTTTGAGACAAAAAGCCCTGGTGATATCAACAGAAATAAAATTGAGGCAAACAAGGTATGTTAAGATCAGCAGCTCACCCATGTGTTTCTGGGGGCACGAGGGAAGTAAAGGACAGTAGCGCTGTAATCTATCATGTATGTCATAGGAGGTGGCTTAGGAGGGTTAGCATGAGACTGGGCGCCTCATCCCATAGACAACTTTAGCTGCACAATCCAACCAGTCGTGAACAAATCTATAAAGTGTTGGCCTAAGGCCTACGCTCCATTGGAAGATGAAAGGCAAAAGAAGAAGAGGATCAGCAAGTAAAATCTCATATACTGTATCACAAAAACGTCAGGTCAGGTGGGAGTTCCCGGCAACACAAATTCCATGTGAATGGACACAATAATATAAACAAAACACACCAACAACATATAGAAAACACACCCCAGATGTCTAGTGCTTCAGTTATAAACAATAGTCATCAGTGACAGTACACATATTCACATAATTATAATTTGTATAAATTATTTTCTCACCCACCCCAAGCATTTGCTATGAAATCTTTTGCAAGCGAAAGAGTTGATGCTCTTTTTGTTAACATCTTTAATATACTATATTGTGTTTGTTAATTTTAGTTGAGGGTGTTATTTACTTTTGTTAGAAATTTTTTTTTTTTAGAATGAGAATAGTTGTAAGTTTTTGTTTGTATTGTTCATATGTAAAGTAACATGCCTCTACCATTAGAAATAAAGGATCGGACATTGCTGTCGGTTGTGAACTGTTTATCATGGCGTATTCAGTGACATACAGAGTGAGTAGAAAGTGAGACAGGTTGATGTTTGTCAGGCATGAGTTGCACTCTGAGCAGCATGTTTTGGTCTCTGAGAAGCTACATACATGAACTGAATTCTCATGCAATGATTTTACCTTGTAATGTTTTTGGCAGGTATTGAAATTGGCAGTTTGGGCAAATTGCATGGAATGATTTTACCTTGTAATGTTTTTGACAGGTATTGAAATTGGCACAGTTTGGGCAAATTGCATGGAATGATTTTACCTTGTAATATATTTTTCGACAGCTATTGAAATTGGCACGGTTTGGGCAACACGCATGGAATGATTTTACCTTGTAATTCTTTTGGCAGGTATTGAAATTGGCACAGTTTGGGCAACACGCATGGAATGCTGCAGGGATGGCGTGCACAGGTCAGGTTTGTCATAAACTTAAAAGCAGATTTAATTCACGAAAATGATCATCTATAAATAACATTGCATGAGATGTTTATTCTCTGTTTGGTAACAGATTATATATTTACTATTCATAATAATGCCGGTCTCACTGGCCTAGGGATTAACGTCTTTCTCTGTAATCCTGTATATCCACATGAGGAACGTAAACTGCGCGAGAATCAGTAGCGGTTCTCGCCGTGTTGGTAACTTACTGGGTATATGAGCCGGTCGCTCAGAAAGCAATGGCAAACTACTGAGCGTAATCTTGCCAAGAAATCAACAATCAGCTGAAAGATGCTGATGTAAAGGATATGCGAGGGGGGGGGGGGGGGGGGGGGGGGGGGGGGTCATAATAATATTGTAACTGATCTATCACATGAAGTATTTTTGTATACTATTTGTCATGGTCTTGTATGTAAGTAATAGTGTAATTGCCGGTATGTAAGCGAGAGTCAGTGTAAGCAATAGCTGAGGTCAAGGGCAGTAGGAGACATCACGGCTTGGCTAACGGACGGTCAGGCAAGAAGCCCGTGGACAGACCCACGTGATGAGGGAAGGTCAAGGAGGACGGAGTCAGTGTGTGGGAGACAGCGAATAGGGACGGACGTGTGGAGATCTAGCGAGTGATAGAACGATCGAACGATAGTGTTGTGACGGATAGATGAGATGAACGTTGTGTATTGATATTCGAGGAATGTACTAACTGTGATATGTGCGGGAGGATGTGAGACTGTGATTGCAAATGTCATAGGGCGACAGTGTAAATTATCGCCCATGTGAGCGAGGTTTGGCTGCTTGTGTCGAATGATTGCTTAAGCTGAAGTGAGACCATATTGTTATCCTGTAGTCACATGTAATAAAGGTTGTTCAGGAGATAGCTCCTGCGAGTTTCCGATTGCAGTCATGTGTTTTGTATATGTGTCGTAGATGTGTAATCTGCCTGTCCGAGTCCGCGAGCTAGAAGGAGAGAGAGTAGGACTCTGACAGTAAAATGGTGTCAGAAGTACACACGAACCACATACCCAAGTAAAACAACAAACACTGCCTTAACTACACCACTCATCATACAACAACATGATGAACAGACCAAAGTACCACACCAGACCAACGTGACTACCATCTCACAACAGAAAAAACAGAAACTGTGTGTATCAAACAAAGAAAAAAGGTACAGAGCGACAAGCATTTCACAAGGGCGGGAAAAGATCACAAAACATCATGGTACATGCTATACCTCCTGTTAACTACACACATGCCCAAGTGCACACAATGGACGGTTCTACTCACACTACTCATTGTAAATGCAAAACAAATGACTTCACTAACAGTTTTATTCACACATCATCATGACGCAACACAGATGATATTACTCATGACAAACCAGCTAACTTTGATACTTACATCAGTACTGGTGAACCAAAGAGATTAATAATAACTCTCCAGAACAGTAAACGAGGTGTGCCCAAAAAGGGAAACAACTCACGGTCTGTCATAAGATGAGGTAAGCGGGACTATGACATACATGAAGTATATTTCGAAACATGACCCAAACAGGGACATAGCGTGCTCATAAAGAATCGAGTAGGGTGCATTAAATAGAGACGAGGGGGACCACGTCTGAATAGAGAGAAAATTTAAGAATGCTGTAAGAGGAAGTTGTAGCCTTATTCCAGGCGTGAATCAATGGAGAATCCTTAAACCAGCATAGCCACAATAACTATGAGATGATAATACACAGCGAATCGATTGGGAAACATGAACAGAATGTAATGTCACGGAGTGGGGATTGAAGAATATAACGAGGTATGGCAAGTAGACCCAACCAGAACATTTGCCAGACCACGACAAAACCTTGAGAGAAACCTCAGTACTGAAAAAGAGAGAACAATAGTTATAGTTGATCTCGGAAAAGACCAGAGTAAGAAGGTACGCACGCGTATACGGATGGTCATACAATCCCCTGACAAGGTTAAAAAGATGTATCAAGAACAACAACAGAATGTGTCACATTTCCAAGAGAAGTGCCACATTGTTTGTGCGGGGGGAGAGTGTCAGGGTCTTGTATGTAAGTAATAGTGTAATTGCCGGTATGTAAGCGAGAGTCAGTGTAAGCAATAGCTGAGGTCAAGGGCAGTAGGAGACATCACGGCTTGGCTAACGGACGGTCAGGCAAGAAGCCCGTGGACAGACCCACGTGATGTGGGAAGGTCAAGGAGGACGGAGTCAGTGTGTGTGAGACAGCGAATAGAGACGGACGTGTGGAGATCTAGCGAGTGATAGAACGATCGAACGATAGTGTTGTGACGGATAGATGAGATGAACGTTGTGTATTGATATTCGAGGAATGTACTAACTGTGATATGTGCGGGAGGATGTGAGACTGTGATTGCAAATGGTCATACGGGCGACAGTGTAAATATCGCCCATGTGAGCGAGCGTTTGGCTGCTTGTGTCGAATGATTGCTTAAGCGTGAAGTGAGACCATATTGTTATCCTGTAGTCACATGTAATAAAGGTTGTTCAGGAGATAGCTCCTGCGAGTTTCCGATTGCAGTCATGTGTTATTGGTATATGTGTCGTAGATGTTGTAATCTGCCTGTCCGAGTCCAGTGAGCTAGAAGGAGAAGATAGTTAGGACTCTGACACTATTTTGTATACTATTTGGTCACTGAGAGGAGGCGAGTTAGTTGGTTGGGTAGCTATCTCTATAAAATACCTCAGAACTCTATGACATGGCCAACAGCGTGTAAAAGGCGCCATACATAATAACCTTTCCCCCTTGTTGCCTTGCAGGGTTTGTCTTTTAGACAAAGGCTAGTGGAGTCAACCTTACACAAACCAGTGGAAGGCAAGGGGAAATCACTACTGTATTTTCCCAAGAAAATCATGCCTGTAAACACTGCATTCTGACTAATGAAGAATCCTGGACAATTAGTAAACAGGTGGAAAACTCCTTGGAAGCCTTGGAGATGTGGTTTTGTAGAAGAATGCTGAAAATTAATTGAACAGCCAAAAGAAGGAATCTAGACATTTTGAGGGAAGTTAAGTTGCAAAGACAACTTATCACAAATATCAGAAAGAAGCAGCCATCGCGTTTGGCCATGTTATGAGAAGACAAAAATTGGAACATGTCGTGACAGCTGGAAAGATTTGTGGAAAGAGAGATAGAGGAAGACAGCGTGATAAGATTCTTGACAGTCTTGTGTTATGGCACAGAATGGAGTCAACACACGAATTGATCCATGCTGTCGGAGATTACAATTTGTGGTGAGGCACGATTGCCCACGCCAGCCGGCAAGTCACTGGATGATGATGATTTTGCTGATGTCAGTAGTTCTCATTATATGTCTGTTTTTGAGTCATCTTCTAAATGCTCAAGTTCAGTTCACAAACAATTAATAATGCATGCAATTTGTGTACATCTGAATGCTGGAAAGTCACACAAAAATAAGTGAACACACTATGCAAGCTTGTCTAAGTATGTATTGATTTTGTTCTTATATGATATGACAGTCACATATTGCTAGTATCATTCAGGAGAATGAATGAAGACCACTTGCCCAAGGAGTGGCCACACAGCCTACAGACTAGGATTTATTGTTTTGCTTTCTGTAGATACAAATTTCTTTTATAACAAGTATCACAAAATGAGCATGCTCTGAGTTTCACAAAGGCACATACTGTGCTCACGAATTGTAAAAATTTGTTTATCCTTTTATGTGGCGAAGAGGTTGCGGACAATTTGTAATCCCGTCTATTGGGTTCGAAACATAGCTGTGAGCGATTGTGCAGCAGACCAACGTGCATTGGTTTTCATGCAATGGTATAAGTGCCGGTTGTTCAGAAAGTAATGGCAAACTGCCGACTGTAAACTTGCCAAGAAATCACTAACAGCCAGATATGCTGGGGTTGATTGCAACATCCTGCAAAGGACATGCAGCTAACTTTTTTATGTGTTGTCTCTGTAACAGGCCTACAGTTGCAGGCATCCACGGAGGTGAATGTGGGGCTTATTCTATTGCACTCTCTGGAGGATATGAAGATGATGTAGATTTGGGAGATTGTTTTACATACACAGGAGAAGGTTCGTAGAAACATTGTAATATTAAGTGTAAAATAATTGATATGATTGCTTCAGAGAATGATAGCTGTTACTGGTTTCACTATGACATTTTAGTTAATAGCGAAAATACATCATTCCAAAAATGTCTTGATTTATGATAAAGAATCCTGCACTCTTGACAACCTCATAATGCTTGATCTCTCCCAATAGAAGTCAGAGAGTTTGGTTGCTGATTGTTCCTGTTACCAGTTAATCTGTATATGGATCTGGCCTCACCTACAGTCATAGATATCAGTGGTTCTCAACCTTTTTTTGCCCATGCACCCTTTCACCATATGTCAGAATGTCATTCGCCCCTTTCCAGTGAACAAAAGAAGAATTGCCCCCTTTCCAAAATTGTCAGCCTCAAAAGGTGCATTCAAAATAACAGTTAAAATGTCAAAGAATTGTCACTTAAAACACCACACCAGAATGCCAGAAATTGTGCTTCATTAAACAAAATGCTCAGTAGAAAACCAGGATATTGTGCCTGAAGCCATTTTGAGTCTGCCAATCTGTAGTCTTAATTCCCCACTGGAAAGCCTAAAATTTCCCCCTTGGGGGGAATTCTCCACACTGGTTGAGAACCACTGTGCTAGGATATATGAGAGGGCACGAAGCACTGGGTGTACAATGTTCTCCTCCCCAGGGGTGAGATGGCTTGGGAGCTGGCACAATGCACATGTGTGGGGCAAGTGGAAAAACAAATGTTTCAAAACAGGGTACAAATACATGGCAGGAGAAAGACACCTGGAGTTATGACCCAGTTGGGTCCGTCCCCAGAGACTGTCATGAAGGTAAAGGGCTGGAATATTCGGGGAAGGGGGACTTTTCTGACAATGGGAAACCTCCTGTCATGCTTGCTCTGCGACAACTATCAAGTTCTTTTAATTATCAAGAGCAGTATGTTTCATCTGTCTAAGACATGTCTCAAGTATACCATCATTGTAACAGTGCAGTTGTCAGTCAACATTGTGAGTTATCGGAAGCAGCCAGTCAGTGTCTGGAAGAAATGCCATGTTGCATGTGTCTGACAGAGCCAGACTACCATCCAAAGTAAACACTCTTCTACTCTTCTATAGACTGTATGAAGATAATAGCTGAGAGTAGACGGTGAGCAAGTTATTCTGTGTGGACCTAGTAGAACAAAGAAACAGCGTTTCGTATACTGTTTTCAATGAACAATAAACAATTTCTCAAATATAGTGAGGAGTTAGAAATAAGGTGGTTCCATCGGTTCTGTACAAACAGAAAGAGTTTGTATGAAATTTTAAATTACTGTGCTAATAACAGATGTTCCACATTTGACCATTATCTGTGACCATGTGTTTTAATTGTTTCAGCTGAAGTATTATTCATTTATTCACTTCATTTGATATATAACTCTGCAGTATGCACCTGAAGAGATGCAGTGAAATATGCCAAGCCATAAACCGTGCAACAATCACAGTCGCTGTTTTTCTTATGTGAAAGTTGTCTATGGTACTGACAATTGCTTTCATGGCGCTAGGGGCAGGTTACTAGGTCAAGATAATAGATTCAGATCATGTGCATTGCAGCGAATGAAATATCTTAACAAAGCAGGATTGCTTAGGAAAGATGTCATTGCTTAATATTTTAATTGTGTTTTTCAGGTGGTCGTGATTTAAAAGGCACAAAGTCAAATCCAAAGGTTAGAATCTGTGAGCAAGTATGGTTCAAAGACATTGTGAATAATCAGATGTCTGAGTGGCTTGTTGCCATTTAATGATGACCTTGGCAGGTGAAGTTATCAGCCCAAAGTGGCAAAACAATCTAAAAGCATCATTGTCAGTTATAATTGTAGCTGTTCATATAACACTTTTTACGGTTTTCAATCCTTTGTGGTAAAAAAATGAAGAACAGTATTTAGAATCCAATGGAAATTATAAACACATCAAATATTATTACATGACATGAGCTTTCGATAAAGTGAGACATGTTGACATGATAAGGATGCTTGAAGATCTACAAATTGATGGAAAAGACCTTAGACTTGTAAAAAACATATTGGAAACAACAAGCTGCCATCAGAATTTAGAACGATGTAGGCCAATATCAGCCTATTAAAAGAGGTGTGAGACAGGGATGTGTAATTTCTCCAGATCTTTTTTCCCTGTACAGTGAGAATATTTTCAGAAATATAGAAGATATGGAAGGAATCAACATTGGGGGACGATACATCAATAACATTAAATTTGCAGATGATACAGTCTTGATCGCAGACAATGAACAGGACCTGCAACATTTAGTACTTGCGGTTGCACACAGTGAACAGCTAGGGTTAGAACTGAATAGTAAGAAGACAGATTATATTTGTCACTGGGAAGAAGGAAATACCACCATGTGATATATGAGTAAATGGGCATATTCTTAAGCAAGTGAATCCATACAGTTATCTAGGAACAGTCATAACATCTGATGGGAGATGCCTCGTAGAGATTAGAACAAGAATTGCCATTGCAAAGGTAGCCTTTTGCAAGATGGAAAACATACTGACCAATAAAAATATAGCAAATGAAACGAGAAAAAGAGTGTTGAAGTGCTACTAGAACCTATACCTTTGTATGGATGTGAAGCATGGACACTGAGCAGCCAAGCTGAAAACCATCTGATGGCTGTGGAAATGTGTTTTCTGAGGAAAACGCAAAAAATACCATGGACAGACAGAAAAACCAATGAACAAGTCTAAGAAACAAATGAAGATCGTAAACTGATTAGAGTCATTAGACGTAGACAGTCACAATTTTTTGGACATGTTATGAGAAGAAATGACTTGGAGAACTTGGTGACAACTGGCAAGATCGAAGGGAAGAGACCAGGGGGGAAGACCGAGAAGTAAATACCTGGATGACTTGGCCACATGGCATTGTCGAGACAGGAACACAGAGCTGATCCACGACTCTGGTGATTTGAGTGAGAATACAGGAGCTTACTAATAAAAGAACACATACATCAGCAGGCTGCCTAAAGACAAAAGATGGAAAAATCATAATAGAAAAAGATCTGATTTTACATGCATGGTCAGATTATGTGAAAAACCTTTATTATGATAACAGCGAACAGTATGATATTCAAAATAATAATGAAGGACCATCAGTTTTGAAGATGGAGATTCAGAATTCTCTTAACCATATGAAAACTAGCAAGACACCTGGTTCAGACAGCATCACGACAGAAATGATTAATGCTTTAGATCAGAGGTTCCCAAACCACGGCCCGCTGGCACTTGTGGCCCGCCAGCTGTCAGAAAGTGGCACGTGAGGCCTCATTATTTTATATAATATATTTTAATAATTTTAAAATTGCGCTCGGAGAGCCCCGTCAGGTGTGATAATTTGCGCCTGTTCAGTTCGCAACGAAATGTTATGTAGTTGCCAATATCCCAGACTTGTCGACCAATCAGAGTGCGCAAAACCTTCAGCACGAAGTATTTGATTTGAAATGCTATTCTGCACTGAGATGTAAATTTCTGGAGCTACCTGCTTCACCTTCAGCTGATCATGATTTCATTCTGGCGACTATTGCCTGTCGAACAATTTGAACACTTGCGTTCATTTGCCCAGAGATACATTTGTCGTTTTGGTCATTTTGGTTCGATTTACAGATGCGAGCAGTCATTTTCCGCAATGATCGTTATAAAAAACAAATAACGTTCCAGACTCACCGACAGTAACCTAGCTTAGCCTATGACTTTGGGCACGACAGATTTGTGCCCAGACATTAATAAACTGGCATCTGAACTTAAGTAACTGGTTATGAAGAACAGTTACAATTGTAAATTAATTACATTAATAGCGATCTTCGAAACTGATTAAAAATTTGTTGTTAAATGAACTTTTGATTTTAAACCAAAAAATGACCGCAGTATAGTAGCGACACTGACTGCCTTTAAAGTTTTAGAATTTTGTTGACGAAAGTTAATAAAGGTAAGAATGATATTGCACGACTTTTATAATTTTATAACGTTATGGCCCACTTAACTACCGAAAATAGTAGATATGGCCCTCTGCTTGAAAAGCTTGGGAACCACTGCTTTAGAAGAATATGGAATAAAGTTACGGGACTGCTAAATACAATATATGATACTGGAGATATGCCTCATAAATTATGTAATTCTGTATTTATTGCAATTCCATAGAAATCAGGAGCCTTGGAATGTGATCAACATGGAACAATTAGTATAATGAGTCACATCACGAAGATTTTGCTAAGAATCATGCAAAGAGTTAGGAAGAAATACAACTTGAAATAGGAGAACAGCAATGTGGGTTTGTAGAGGGCAAGGGTACAGTAAATGTTGTATTTATACTGAGAACAGTAATTGAACATTCTATAGAAGTAACGTTCTGTAGAAGGGGGCTACGTGGTCTCGAGGTATGGTGTCCGCCTCGAGTGCTGGAGGTCCCAGGTTCAAGCCCTGGTGAGGACCGGGATTTTTTCACATGGACTTCTAGTAAAAATTTACCCTGGTCTCTGGGTAGTGAGATCGGACACCCGTGTGTATTGTTGCGCACGTAAAAAATCCCTTGGCAGTTGGAAATCGAAAAAAAGAGTAGCCTAACAGCATTTTTGTTGGGTTGTTTTTGCATATCCTTTACAGGACATCGCTGTCAAAACCAGCATCTTTCAGCTGTATGTTGATTTCTTGATTACGCTCAGTAGTTTGCCATTGCTTTCTGAGCGGCCGGCTCACATACCCCACAAGTTACCAATGCGACTCACGTTACCGACGAGAGTATACGAGATTACGGAGAAAAGTCATAACCTCTAAGCCACGAAGCCGGCCCTAACGGCGTTACCTGGGCAAAAATTTCGAGTTAAAAATCTACCCAAAGTATTTCAGGATCCACGCCGGTGCTACAGAGTTCGTGCACTGAGCTGAATTTCTCCAGACTCAGGTTTGAGTTAAGAGGAGAACGGAGCACTTATGGATTGCACCCGTGTGCTGTGATGTTGATCCGTCAACTAAAACTATGGAAGTAAACAAAGATGTACACCTTTGCTTTATTGACTACAGAAAGGCTTTCGATAAAGTAAGACACGTCAGCATGGTAGAGATGCTTCCAGATCTACAAATTGATGGGACAGACCTTAAACTTGTGGAAAACGTATTGGAAACAAGCTGCCATAAGAATTGATAATGAAGTAGGTCAATACCAGCCTATTAAGAGAGGTGTGAGACAGGGATGTGTAATGTCTCCAGATCTTTTTTCCCTGTACAGTGAAAATATTTTCAAATATATAGATCTGGAAGGAATCATCATTGTCACCTCTTCTCCTGTTAGTTAAAACAGTTCCGCCACATGAAGGCCAGGAGTTTGACTTTTGCTGCAGAGGTTAGGTATTCACGAGCCATTAATTAGGGTAGCAAGGTTGGGCGCTCACCCCAACACTGCGCCCCGGCTACATACAGCAACATTTGGAACCATTAACCAACTAAGGTGGGAAGTTCTGGAACATCCATCTTCCAGCCCCGACTTAGCCCCTAGCGATTTCCACCTTTTTGGTCCACTGAAAACCCACCTTGGCGGGAGACATTTCACAAATGACACCGAAGTTGAATGTGAAGTGAAAACGTGGTTTAGAAAACAGAGCACACAGTTCTATGCATCCGGTTTGGGAGGACTGATAAAACGATGGGATAAGTGCATCAGTGTTTGTGGAAATTATGTTGAGAAACAAAGGGACAATGTATGTATAAAAATAAACTCGTTTCAAGATGTTATCATATTTAGTTATTTTTCTACAGCCATTTGTGACTTACTTATTGACTTCCCCTTGTCGATGTCGCTTACTTGAATTTTACTTTTTACATTAAAGTAATTGTTCTTTATATTTTCCTTTAGAACCTGCGGACAGCCCCGCAGTCAAAAGATCAAACTCTGACAAGAGGAAATCTAGCCTTGAGTAAAAATGTGGAAACTAAACATCCAGTACGCGTAATTAGGGGTTACAAACTGAAGAGTCCATTTGCTCCTGAAGAGGGTTACAGATATGATGGTATGTTCTTTAGTTCTTTGTTGGATGCAGTAATACTAGAGTATAAGTGGGGACAATAACATTTCTAGTTTGATTACCTCATAATTTGTGTAGCTCATGTAGAAACCCTCGGTATCACATGACATGTAAACAGTAAAGTCTCTTTCTTTTTGGCTGTTTTGTTTTATTTCTAAAAGCATAATATCTCCTAGACTTAAGGATTCCTTGTTTGGGAGAACCCACGTTTAGTTTTTGCTATTTTTGGTGCGGCTGCTGTTTCTATCTCTGGTTGTTGTTGTTTGAAATTTGCCATCACTTTCTGTAACAGCTGTCATACCTCATTGATTTTTTTCTCAAAAACTTTTCCGTGTCGACCTTTTTCTGTGCCTTGCGGGTTGTGTCTTGTTTGATTTTGTTGTATTTTGTTCATGGATGAATCATAGTTCTAATTGTTGTCCAGTTGCCGAGCTTTGTTGGTTGGCCTATTTTTCCCACATCATTTTATTTATCTGTTGCTTTATCCGGCCTTGCAGTTGTTTTTTCTTTTGGTGCCATAGCCACAAATGCCTTGTTTCTCCATCTTGCTTTCTTGTATGGTATGTTTGCTATGATAGCAATGTTCATAGTGTTTCTGCATAAATAGAGGCACAGGCAGCCCAGGTATCTGCACCAGCGGCAGCTGTTTCAGCTGCCGCTTTTTCGGTTTTGTGTTCAGATTCTGGACATCATTGTCTTGTCTGACCAGTGGGCATATGTGAAAGGGATGCAGTTCAGCACAGTAACAGCAAGTGTCTGCTTTTCTATGACATCTGGCTCTGGTGTGCCCAAACATTGGAGTATCTTTAGGATGTAGTACTCCAGTTGTTGTGTTATCTTCTCCATTATAACTGCTGGCCATCACATTTCCTTCCACCGTTACAGATGCAACTGTTTTTGTATGCCAACAGCTGCTACTCGTTGATTTTGTTGTTAGGATTTTCCTTCTGTAGCTGCTCCTTTATCTGGTTGTTTGGTAGGTTGGTTCTGATGCATTTATCCACCTGTCTTTTTTCTTTCAGATTTGTGAATGGTGGCATCGATTGTAAAATTGTGTGACAACTGCAGCCGGGTTTTTCTGTTGTCAATGTCTTTCAGTATGCTATCAGTTGTTTTGTTGAAGGTGATTGTAGCCACTCTGCCATCGTGGGTTTTCTTCAGGTTAGCCATACTGTTCTTGTCTAGGACACTTTCCAGGAGTATGTGACCTTTTGCTATGTGGGCTTCACCTCTGTTTGTCGAATGACAATTTTCTTGACTAACATGGTTTCTGTTCCTTGGCCTTCATGATCTCTGTTTTTGATCTCATTTGTGGTGCTGTTTCATCCTAGCCAATAGTTGCATCTTTCCTACTGTTTTCTGCTACTGTTGCTTACATCTGTAGCTGTGGAGGCTCTACTTGCCAGGTAGCAAGCTTTGGCAGATCCGATATCTGGTCACTGCAACAAAAAAAGGAGATTCGACCACATGACCCCGGGATGGCGGGTAAGTGTGCCAACTCTTGGCTTCCGCTGCTCCCACATAAAATGTGTACATTTAAAACCTATCAATTTGCCAACTAGTTCTAACTTCTTCCGCAGACAAATTAGTCTAGTCATTACTGGACATTGCTTTTAGTAAATAATTTAAGTCATTGGAACTATTTATATATCAGGTGTCTTTCTGACCTGTGTGGGTGATCATGCTTCTCCACATCATGTGATCTCCAGCAGCTCGCTCATACGCTGACACCTTTCCATGCCATATCCAAAGGTTTTCAAGAATCTTCTTCTTTTCTCTTTCTCATAGTCTTTCCATGAATCTTTACAGGTGTCACAAGATATTCCAGATGTTCTCTTCTCATAATGGGTTCACAAAATGATGACTGGACTAATCAAACAAATGGCAACATTTTAATGGATGACCTGAACACTGCAATAGGATTGGACAGGACAGTATGGATTACGAAGCGATAATGGGGAAACATGGAATTACTCACCAGTTTTTGCACAGTGAATCAATGTCGTGGGCAAAAGTCCAGCGGTCATGGGTGTGAATCTGCGTCAAGCCAATTTGAATATTT
>JACEFZ010014829.1:512500-515000 GCA_014155875.1 Cepaea nemoralis
ATATCTATAATGAACAAAACAGATCTAAATTATAAAATAAATATAAAGAAATATGTCTAATATACAATATGTGTGACGCAAGACAACTAATAATCATAAGAGACGATCGACGACTGACGTAAATACATATTACTGTTTACAAACGATAACAAAATTTTATCCCCATTTTTGACGGATAATGTTCCTACTATACTACTAACGTAAAGACGAGACTATAATATTGTGGTGACGCCCGCAAGATCAAAAACCAAACAAAATTAATTCGTAATGACCTGGCGCTTGTCAACCCACAAATCACTTCATGAACTAATCAAGATATCAGATATCCTTAGCTCATCAAGGCCTTCTAACCACCCGCAAATAAAATAAATAGCCTTATTATGAGTCAACATAACATCAATCAACAATGAATAACAATTACTGGCCTTTTTCCGGCTCTGTTGTACATAGATAACCGAAGTAGAGTTCCTGTCGTTCAAAAATTTTGACATAGAATTGTGTCGATCAGTTCCTTAATAAATTGATCCCTGGTCATCACTCGAGTATTGGTATGATTGTTGATTTCTACCCGAGAAACTGTGTCCACTATAGACTGTTGCTCCTGGCTTGAACGATAGTACAATTAACTTGTACTTTCACCCTGGACTCAGGAAGTCCGTAACCAACCCATAACACGTAGTTGGCTGTAGTGTAACGACGACGTTTGAGTTATAGTAGCTGTGGGTATGGAATGCTTGATGTCCCAATGAAGTATAATTACATCCGTGTCGCACAGTTCAGCGTGAAGACGAATGGTATCACACTCAATACAAAATGTCAATCCGTGTAGCGCTCTGACGTGAATGTGTAGTGTCCTAGTATCCTGTCACGGTGCCGTGTGCAGAGGTATAATGACGATGAGGTGCATCTATATATGTTCGTTGCGTTCACAGTTCTGAAGTGTCCGGTATGTGAATAACGATGTTGTAATGTTCGACATTCCGTGTAGAATTTCCGTATGCGTTGATATTACAAGAGACGTGTCAATCCACAATCATGAAATGGTGTCGTTAGACGAACGAAGTGTTATTTCCATGTCCGTAAATGAGCTCAATGGTGTCCTAGTGAGGATCGCTAACATTGGAACAATGTCAATAAATAACTGAGTCATTTGCTACAGCTGTGCACTGTGTAACATCCATAAGTGTCTTTATATGTTCCTGATAATGGCATCGTAAATGTGTAGAAGTTGGTGAAGTCGTATAAATGCCGTGTGGAGGTAAGTGTCCTGTTGTCTGTGTATCTATATGTGGCGTTGTCTTAATGACCTGGTATCAGAGTGGTAGTGTAGGACTAAATGCAATAAGTCCCGACGTACTATATCGTGTCCAGAGTTCCACTGAATGTCCCACCCACCTATATTTCCTTCAGACTCTTGGTGGAGGGAAGTGTAGGTACTCCCGATAATGTATAATGTACCTTCATAGTTACATCCGATATAGATAAATGTACAATAGTTAATGTCCCCCAGAAGAATAATGAATGATCCTTGTGTCGACAGTGTAAATTTGGCAGAGTGTCGGCAGCCAATAATAATAATCTTATGGCGGTATCATTCTTCTCGCCAAGTGTATCTTGATTGTGTGGTATATTACTGTTCAAGCGTTGTGCAGTGTACTGTGTCAACTATGTCTAATTCCAAGACATATCTAGTTCCGTCCTGGTTACAAATTTGGTACTAGTAAGTGTAGTATGTCTCCTGATAGCGGACATCGACACTGATAATGTGTTCCATTGTCATTTAGATATGTGGAATAGTATAGGTTTAATCTCTTAAGTTGTGTGTGGCGAATGACATCCACTTAATATCGACAAATATTAAATACTTGCAGTCTGTAACTGATCTTTACACGAGCTGCAATTTCGGCTTCCGTTGAGTTTAGAATGGTGCGCATCGTTTGCACTTCAACTTGATGTGCAATTATTTATCTTTACAACGACATACATAACTCGGAAGGTTACAATAATGTCTTACTTTGTGTACAAACGATAATGTGCAATGCACAATGTCTCGTTTATCTCTGGCAGCGTAATACAGCTTACATTAACTCAGCCGCCATGTTGTCGCATTCTGTGTACTCCTGATGTCTTTTCGTGCAAAGGAATTTATCATCGTGGCGTGCATTCTTTGTATATTTACTTCTGATATGGCGGGAATCAATCGTCGCTTGTTTGCATTACACCATTGTTTCCTCGGATCGAAGTCCCCACGTGTCTCGACATGCATTCAACCGCTGAAGCATTAAAACTCAAACTTGAATGAATGTATGTAACAAAAGTCGCTCACCTTGAAGACTGTTATAATTTTGAGATAAATCCTTTTATTTCGGATCTGCTCTCTTTTAGACAAAATGAACACAACACTGCGGTATCATATAACGGGGCCCTAACACGGGCACGGGACGTTATATATGTTAATACAACTTGGCCGTTCATCCAATTCTATAATTACCCAATCTCC
>JACEFZ010014829.1:522500-542500 GCA_014155875.1 Cepaea nemoralis
ACAGAAAATGTGTGTTATTTAAAGTCATTATGTGTGATAACAGTCAGGTCTTAGTCAGATATGACTGAGCTACTGTATAATAGTAGGTGGTGCTATTTGCTTTCTGTTAGCGCTGAATGCTGGGTGTTGCTCACCAAACCCAACACCCCACATTGTGCCAACGGTTTCAGGCCATGGAGCGCAATTGGAAGCCTTTTCCTGATGTGAGTGTAGCAGTGGTCAGTTCACATGTATCAGTGAAGACTAAGACAGGCCTTATTGGAAAGTCTACTCACAGTAGGAAAAGCCAATGAAATTGGCTCGTGAAAAGCTTGGAAAGTGCGATAACAGGTCTTATAGATGATCATCTAGTTCTTACAGTGGAGCAGAGACTGGTAGAATAGACTGTAGGCTGTACAAGTTTACTACTACAACCAGTCTGGTTATCCAGGTCACCTCTTTGCTATACCAAAAAAAAAAAATTTCCCCCAGTGCTCTGTCATACAACTAGACAACAGAAACACAAATACGTATACAGCTTCCATTCACTAACTAAGGTCTGCTGGTTTCTAAAAAACAAAAGGCTATGCTATAATATTCATCTGTCTCCAGATCTGTTTTCCCTGTACAGTGAAAATATTTTCAGAAATATTGAAAATATGGAAGGAATCAACATTGGGGGACGATGCATCAATAACATTAGATATGCAGATGATACAGTCTTGATTGCAGACAATGAACAGGACCTGCAAAATTTAGTAGATGCGGTTGTTACACACAGTGAACGACAAGGGTTGGAATTAAATTGTAAAAAGACACAGATTATGGTCGTCACTAGGAAGAACGAAATACCACAGTGTAATATACAAGTAAATGGGAATATTCTTCAACAAGTGAATAGGTACAATTATCTCGGAACAGTAATAACATCTGATGGGAGATGCCTTGAAGAGATTAGAACAAGAATCGCCATGGCAAAAGTAGCCTTTAGCAAGATGAAAAACATACTGACCAATAAAAAGATGTCAATTGAAACGAGAAAAAGAGTGTTGAGATGCTACATAGAACCTGTACTTTTATATGGATGTGAAGCTTGGACAATGAGCAGCCAGGCTGAAAAACATCTGATGGCTGTAGAAATGTGGTTTCTGAGGGAAATGCAAAGAATACCATGGACAGCCAGAAAGACCAATGAACAAGTCCTTCAAGAAACAAATGAAGATCGTAAACTGATCAGAGACATTAGACGTAGACAGTCACAATTTTTTGGGCATGTTATGAGAAGAAATGATTTGGAGAACTTGGTGACAACTGGTAAGATCGAGGGGAACAGACCAAGGGGAAGACCTAGAAACAAGTATCTGGATGGCTTGGCCTTGTGGCATGGTCGAGACAGAAACATGGAACTGATCCACGACTCTGTTGATCGAGTGAGATGGCAGGACATGACCGCACACGCTTACCGGCATGGCACATGATGGATGGATGGATAATATTCATGTTTGTTAGTTCAGTAAATGCTGTAAATTTATTGGTACTTGCTGTATCCTTGCATGGCCAAAAATGCTTTCAACGGCATGAAATCAGTGTTAACATCTAGAAAGACTAACAGCGCATTAAAATTGAGAATTGTCAAATACTACATATATTATATTCAACACTACTATATAGCGCGGAAGCCTGGACATTGAACTAGCAACTAGAAAGTCGAAATAGAGGCTCTGGAGATGTTGATATACAGACTGAATATGTCGTATTTCATGGAAACAAAAACAATGAAGAGAGAGTTGATGAAAGAAATAAAGAGGAGGCAAGTGAAATATTTTGGCCACATTAAAAGGACATGATAAATAAATATATGTTTGCATGTCTTTTACAGGACATCGCTGTCAACATCAGCATCTTTCAACTGATTGTTGATTTCTTGGCAAGATTATGCTCAGTAGTTTGCCATTGCTTTCTGAGCGGCTGGCTCACATACCCCGTAAGTTACAGACGCGATTCGAACCACTGCTGATTCTCACAGTCGTCACGTTACTTACGAGATTACTGAGAAAAGTTGCTAACCTCTAGGCCAGGAAGCCGGCAAAAGACATGATACTCTTACAAAAACTATACTGGAGGGCAAGGTTAAGGGCAAGCGAGCAAGAGGTAGGCAACGATACAAGTGGGAAGATAACATCAAGAGATGGACGAACATCAGTCTGACAGAATGTACAGTCAGGGCGAGAGAGAGACAGTGTTGGAGATCTATTGCAGCCTGTCAGACGCTCTAATCACTAGGATCATTTTGGATCACAACTTGTGGTGCTCATTTATGGTGGAACCAGTCTGAAAACAAAACATGACCTGAAGATGGAGAGGTCCAAGTGGGGATGGCAATCTTCCTCCACTGGCTGACGTCACCTCTCAGGTGATGTTGAAGTCAGGATCCCACAGGTACTTTCAGTGAGCTCCGCTTACGGTCTTTATCGTTGAGTGTTACAGGTCTCTCATCCTAAAGTGTGTGACGCAAATCTATATAGACAGCACGCGTCCAACACCATCTGGCAATAGTTGGTGATACTTTCTGCCAGTTCTGTATTAGTGAGAATTCGTCATGGACTATTTAAAATAAAATGTTTGTGCTTATATTGAAAGACCTGTGACGAGTCAGATGGACAGGCATGGTAGTACAGGCTGTATGGTTCATGAGCTAGACATGGCTCATGTGAACTTGCCTTTGATCGTACAAGTTGTGCGACGATACTGGACTCTTGACATGAAAGCACACACATGGTCCTTCAAGGCACTACCACACAAATGCATACCACATGAGATTACTATTGTTGCTGGCAAATCCGTTGGCCCAGTGGTGTGTCCTGATGGCGAGTCGTGGCAGAAATGAACGGTACTTTAGTTTCTCCCAGACATGTGCCCATACCACCATGTTGGTGACCGGGCTATTACAATCTGATTGGCTGTCAGCTCGCATAAGTTCAGACATTCTGTTATATGCAAAACAAATGGTAGAGTGGATAATTACAAAACATCATCATGTGTCTTACCGATAAGCATGAATGATGGTGGTTTCCCCACGTGACATGATCACCAGTATTAGATCTGTGTCCTTGTCCCAGTTAGGCCATTTGAGCAAGCCACCTGGCAGCCATGGTAACCTTGTGGCTGGATGCTGGCCTGCCAGCCTGGTGGTCATGGGTTGAATTGGTCCCGGGCTAGATTTGTTATTTTAAATGACTTGGACTCCCAATGGTTCCAGCTTAAAATGGCTACCCAGAAATGTCTTGAGAGGTCAAGGTGTCCAGCATGATAGCACCTGCCAAGCACCCATTGGTCTATTCAAATATGAATCTACCATATGCCCAATGCTCCTTATGAAAAGGTGTAAGCCATCTAGGTTATTTTTTTGGCGCTTGCTCGCTTTGAACTCAAGCATAGTCCATACACACTATTTACTGTAGTGATGAACTGAATATTGTGTGTGAATTAGCTTTCCCTATTAACAGTGTCCCTCGCCATCAGGTGAACCCACTCCAACTTCAGAGGTACTTGTAATTTACGTCCCCAAGTCAAGGACGAAGGTCAACATTTTAGTCCAGCTGTCCGGTGTAGGGGTTGAACAGCTAACCTCGGTATCAGCATAACAGATGTTTAAGAACATGCGTTCTTACCCATTCGGCCACACGGACCTGCCCATCTAGGTATTTATCCTTTTGTCTCCCTCATTTTCTTTTCCCATTAAGTTTGCCAGTTGTCAACATGTTTGTAAGTTTACTTCACATTGACTTGACTGTCTGCATCTTTCTCTAAACAATTTGCAGTTTTCATATACTTCTTGGACTGCCACGCTTGATGTTTTGTTTATCCATGCTATTTATTTTCTGTTTTCCTCCAGCAGTCAAATATATGGTCTTAAAATGCCAGATATACATTACATGCAGATGGATTGATAACATCAGAGATATTCAAATTGACACGGTCATCTCACAGCTCAGAGTGATACATATAGCACAAGAAAACCATAATATTCATCAAGATTATAATTTATTTCATCTTCTCCTCTTCCAATAGAAGTTCTTGAGTGCAAGATTACTCAGACTCTTGATGACAAAAGTGAGTCCGTTAACGTCATTGGTAGCAAGTTTGTCCTTCAAGAGATTTCAGTGGACAGCACCAATGCAGTAACTCGGAAAAGAGGTCGTAATAAAAAAGTGAATGGATCTTTTTAGTGGGTTAGTATAACACTTCACCTTAATGTTCTATGCTTTCATTTAGTTAAGAGATCTATGCTTGGGCTTATATCGGACCAAGGCTGGCACTAGCACAGACTAAGGTCTGCACGTGAGTCATCAGTGATGACACGTAGTCACTGAATGCTAATTGAATGATTTCAAAAGAATCCAAATAAAGAGAGGAAGGTCATAGTGGGAATCATTGGGCAGGTTACCACAGTCAAGCGGATACACAGATTGGCAATGGCAAACTAAAAGCATCAAGTCATCACATGACATAAGGTTTCACCATCATCATCATGTGCCATGCTGATAAGCGTAGGTGGTCATGTTTCGTCATCTCACACGATCACTAGAGTCGTGGATCAGCTCAGTGTTCTTGTCATGACCATACCACGTGGCCAAGCCATCCAGGTATTTACTTCTCATCCTCCCCCTGGTTCTCTTCCCCTCAGTCTTATCAGTTGTTACCAAGTTCTCCAATTTATTTTTTCTCATAACGTGTCCAAAAAACTGTCTACATCTAATTTCTCTAATCAGTTTACAGTTTTCTCGTGTCTCTTATAGGACTTGGTCATTGCTTTTTTTCGGTTTTTTTTTTCCCTGTCAGTCCATGGTATTCTTTGCATTATCAGAAACTGACCATATATTCTTTCTTAGTTTCTTGATTTGTGAGTTATCCAACACTGTTTTGATTTACATTTTTATCAGATGCTTTGTATCTCATGAATTTCAATCTAAGTTATACTTATCAGCAGATGTTGATCCGTGTTACATCATGTAGAGGTAATCTAAATTTCTTGTAACACAGATATGATTAATTTAGCTTTCTCTGTTGTGGTCTGGTGTTGCTTATGTATTCTTTTATGTGGAACACTTCCTCCTTTCACATAATTATTCACTGCATAAAAATGTGTGAATAATTTGCTACATTTGTTCATAATCCCAGGTCTGTATTTCCGCATGAGATCTTCATAACTCGTGTTAACCTGTTGGCATGCCCATGCTATTCAGATCACCCATACAAATTGTGATATTACCGTTACCTATAGTACTTTGAAGTTTCATGTACGGTTCCTCCATAACTAGTTTATCCTTATCATTTATTGGTGCATAACACTGAATCACTTTCATGTTTACTTTCCTTTTTTGTGGTTCTCAATGTTGCTGCTGTTATTCTAGAACTTATTGCTTTCAACTATATTTTGACTCTATCTTGATATTTTGTTTGGTAGTCGACACATATCAGTCATTTAAATCAAATTGCCATGTAGCATGATTTTCATTAGTAGGTATTCACATTTGGCGGACATTAGAATCCTCATGTCAATTTAGTAGAGCGTAGCATCAATGAACATCATGTGCCCATGATTATGAGTGTTAGAATTTCTGATCACTGCATCTCTAGGGGCCACCAACCCCAAGACCCCCTGCCAGTTCGATTGTGGCCATGTATCCATGGTATATGACGAGGATATGGCAGAAGTCTTGCATGCTGTTCCATAAAACCAGCATAGAGCTTGCTGGCTGTCAAGGTGTGGTACAGGATATCCCTTAATACTTCTTCTTCTTTTCGTTCATCCAGAGTGTTTTTTCAGATGTGATTGCGGTGTGTCTGTTATGCGCCCTTGGGCCGAAACCCGTAGGCCAACACATCCGACAATAGCTTGCTTTTTGACCAGGTAGCATTCCTGGGAGACTCTCACTTTTGTGGTGCCATCTACAACCCTGCTGGCCAAGGTTGAACGGTCGAAGATAACGGTCATCCCTCAAATGAAGGCAGGGACAGTTCCATAGCATTTTCCGCCATCCAAGGTTGCTTCCATAGTTGCAGGGCCGACACATAGCGCCGTGGTTCTGGGCTCACCGAGGGAAATCGTCACGTCCTGCTCATGGCTGCTTTAAATCCTCACTTCAATATATTGTTCATTTCGTTTGCTCCGGGCCATTCCCGCACAAACCAGATAGGTTTGCAGACGGCATCCACTCAGCGAGTTTTCGGACATGTGCTTGTCGTTGCGCCCGTCAGAGCTGTTCCAGGCACGACAGACATTCAGAGAACTACCTAGTCAGAGCTGTTCCTAACAAGAGCGGCATTCGGAAACTAGGTAGTCAGAGCTGTTCCTAGCACGAGAGACATTCGGACGAGACATTTCACTCGGACGTAATTGCGTAGTGTCAATTTTTAGTTTGCCACCCGTAGGACGACACTTCCGGCTTCCGGCGGGCATTTTTTAATGAGGTTAGCCTTCCTCTGGTTTCGAGGCACGTTAAACTGTTGTGATGTCGCCAACATATCAGCTGGTCAAGATAGAACGACATCGCGGTCGGCCCTCAAGAGAAGGCAGGGGCAGACCATGGGCATTCCCTCGCTCAAGGAGGCTTCCATAATTGCAGAGCCGGCACATATTGCTCTGAGACTGGGCTCACCCGAGGAGTTGCCACGTCCTCTGCTCATGGCTGCTTTAGTTCCTCCCTTCCCTGTGTTGGGCATCTCGCTTGCCACCGGTTGCTTAAGCACACCCCAGGAGAGGTCAGACTGCGAGCGACATCCACTCGGTACGCTTTTGCTTTTGACTTCAGACCACGCAATAGGTTCGCTCGCCGTGCGTTCCATTTCGCGTCATTGAGACGTTCTTTCACTTTTGTCTCCACTCTCTATGAGTTAGATACAGACAGTTTTCGTAACCATTTCCTTCGACTGGAGCACTTTTCTGACTTTTTGTACACGCTCACGAGGTAGGCTACATGTGCTGCCGGCTCAGCACCTTAGCTTCGTGCAACAGTGAACGAGAAACGGCCTGGCCCTCTCATACGGGAATCTCTCATATCCCCCAGCTGAGAGCCTTCGAACATGTATCAGACCTGAGCATGTAGCTTGCTCACTATCACGCCTCTATTTTTCGGTTGGTGGGTATCGGCCCGGCTCTCAGATCCGAGGGTTTGTGGCTTAGTGGCGTTCAGCCACAGCCCTCAACAGGGAGCCTTAAGTGTTTTGTCCGGACCAAGAACTTCTGCCTTCGTGCACCTGATTTAAATTTTTGACTGCTATCCTCAGTCCCTGCAGAGCGGCAGGTTGTGTCTCTCTTAGTCTGGTCCCTATCCCATAAGCTGGCCGATATGTAGTTTTTCATCCATCTGCAGGCAAATGGGGTCGATGGGACACGCAAGCTCCCCCACCACGTCAAGGTGGAGACACATCGGGGGAGATATCCCTTAATACAGTGGTTCTCAACCTTTTTTGGCCCGTGCTCCCCTTCATCATATTTTCAGAACGTCAATCCCCCCTTTCGTATTTCCTACCTAAAAACCCCTCCCCCGCCCCTACACAGTATACGTAATAATGGAAGCTAAATTTAATTGCACATATTAAAACAAGTCTAGACGTCCACATAAAACGTGATTTGTGGATCTACTTACTTTATAAAATGAATTTTAGAAGGGTGAGTCGTACAGAACCGTACAGTATGAAGGGAAAAACAATATCAAGTAATTGGTTCTTGTATTAACGCGATCTTCAAATAATCTTAATTCCCCCCCTGGAAACCCTAAAATTTCCCCCTGGGGGGGGGGGGAATTCCCCACCGGTTGAGAACCACTGCCTTAATACATATCACAATGACTTTAGTTTTCCCGCTGTGACGAAAGTCGCTATATCACCCTGTGGCTAAAGTCACCAAATCATGGATCCTCTGATATTATTCTTGTCTTCCCTTGAGCCCTGGGAACACGGGTGAAGTGGCACCATACACCCAAATATAAACATTTAATATCACTTGAAAAAGGTGAAACTGATGGAATGGCGACTTTAATGATTACACCATCAAAGTTCTCATGCTGAGCGTGAACATTGCCTGGGGTTTCTCTGTAGTTTCATGCATCGTGGAATTTGGTGTTGATTCAGTGGGTCAGCATATCTTTCTTAGCTCACAGGACAGTGGGCAAATCTACAGAACATGTTCAGCAGCTTGTTTGCTTAGTCCACAGGTGCATAGTGATGAAAAAAAGAGACAAAGCCGCTGCACGACGGCACGCATTATCTTCACATCATAAACTCATGATTTTCTGTTTATACTCTTGCTGTCTTTTTTTTTTTTTCAGGCTCAGTTATGCCCAACAGTCATGTTACTGTCATTGCATCAGTCCTTTGGTCTACAGGTCTTCTTTATCATCTGTTTTAGAGGATTTCTGGATAGCTAATGTTTACATTGGCAACTGAAAACAGTCATTTTTTTTATTGAAGTAATTGTGATGTGTAGTTTTAGTATGCCAGTCTCCGTGGCTAAGGGCTTGCGGACGCAATTCGTGAGCCGGCTTACCCGAGTTCGAAACACAGCTGCAACTTATTTGGCAGCAGACTGTGTCACGCTGGGTTTTAACATGTTGGTATGGGAGCCGGTCATTCAGAAGGAATGGCAAACTACTGAACGTGGTTGTCAACAGCAGTAAATGGCTGGTGTTTGACAGCGATAGCCTGTAAATAAGATATGCCACACAAAATATTTTTAGTATGTAAGCTAGATTTAACAGCACTGGAGATCTTTACATTTGATAACATTTTTCATGAATGTCAGCTGCCAGCTGCTTGGGATGAGAGGCTGGCCGAGTGGCTAGAACGCCGGACTCCCATTCGGGAGACCCGGGTTTGATCCCTCGGTAAGGTGTGGGATTTTTTTTTCTGTCGGGGGTCAAAAAGAAAATTCAAACCTGCACAGTTCGCGGCGACTGCACTAGCCAGGCAGCCTTAATTCCTCAGGCTCAAAGAACCCTCTGCCGTACACCGCAAGGTACTATGTTGGCAGTAAATGACAGTTTATGACAGTCAACTGCCACTTTAAGAGTTAATCATCATGATACCATGTGTTAGAAACATCTTTATAACACTTCAAGAGATAGCCACCATGTCATGTGCTAGAACTTCATTGTAGCATTTCAAGAGGTAGCCATGTTGTCATGTGCCAGAACTCTTTGTAGCACTTCAAGAGATAGCAGTCATGATGTCATGTGTTAGAAACATCTCTATAGCGCAGTGGTTCTCAACCGGTGGGGAATTCTGGGGTTTCCAGGTGGGGAATGAAGATTATTTCAAGATTGCGTTAATACAAGAACCGATTATTCGATCTTGCTTTTCCCTTCATACTTTATGGTTCTGTACGTCTCACGCTTCTAAAATTCATTTCATAAAGTAAGTAGACCCACAAATCACATTTTATGTGGACGTCTATAGACTTGTTTTAGTATGTGCTTCCATTATTACGTGTACTGTGTAGGGGCGGGAGGGGGGAATTTTTAGGTAGGAAATACGAAAGGGGGTGGGGATGATGTTCTGAAAATATGGTGAAGGGGGGCACAGGCCAAATATTTAGGTAGAAAATACGAAAAGGGGGGGGGGGGGGGGGGGATGACGTTCTGAAAATATGGTGAAGAGGGGCACGGACCAAAAAAGGTTGAGAACCACTGCTGTAGCCCATCAAACAGAAGAAAATTGTAATTTAAAGCATTGTATTGCATTTTTTGGGAGTTGAGTTAAGAACCGACATCACTGCACTCAGGACATTCCCATACGTGCTCCATCCCCTCGTTCAACAGCCAGTGAAGAGTCATACTACTAATCGTTCCCACCGCTATCTGATTAAAGGTTCTCCTGGTCTTCCCTCTCAGTTTTGAGATTCTTCCAGAACCCTTGCCGATCCCCAGCAATTCCATTCTTTACGCATATGGGTTCTCAATCTGTTTCCCCGCTTTCTTCACCTGGCCCCACGAGCACACGACCACCTCCCCCTTGTCCATGGGCAATCTACCACCAAGAGGTGAACTCTCTGCCCCCCCCCCCCCCCCCCCCCCCGTATGGCCAGGGCAAAATATCCATACAATTCTCACAATGTGTGACCTCTGAAGCGACGAGAGCCATTCCACACAAAACATTCCTTTCTTCACCTTACTAAGCATACTCTTTGAATCCTTAATGAATACAATGTGTGTTGCAGTAGTCTCCTCTAGTCAATGGAATGCCGCTGTTACTGCCTACACCTCCATTCTCATGCTGGAGGTCGTAGTCTCATATGCCAGACTGCCCATTCTCTGCACTCACGACCCAGTGTTACTATTACATTGTGCCAGTCCGTCATGACTTCCGGAACTTCAGCTCACTCTTTTGTAATGATTGATGGTCTCTAGATCACACACCTGACGTATAGAAAGTTCTGCCTGTGCCATCCAGGACCTGCCTCGTCTTAGTCCATGACCCTTGACTATATCCATGGCTGCATGGTAACGGGTGATCTCCATCTGCATCAACTCTCAGGTACCATTTAGCCTGAAGGACCCAATGCGCATCCGTCATTGTTGGTAGCACCAGGATGTGCCTCATGCATATAATTGGTGTGTCCTTTGTGCACCCCAGGATTACCCACATGGCAGCATTCTGGGAAAATAAAGTTCAGTGGTCAATTCTTATTATATTTCCCTCTATCCCTCAGTGGAGCATTAGGTTCTCAGCCGACTCACTCCAAGCCCTCCTGTTGCCCTCTATCCCCCAGTGCAGCATTTGGTTCTCAGCCAACTCACTCCAAGTCGGAGTGGCTTTGCCTGATAGCGAGGGACACTGGTGATAGGGAAAGCTATTCCACACAAAACAGTCAGTCCAGTGCACTAGAAGTAGTAACACATGTATTGACTACGCTTGAGTTTAAAGAGAACAAACGCCCACAAATTAAAAAAATCCCTGCCTCGCGCCTGTTCTTATCTGGAATACCTCCATTAGTTGCCCAAACAATGGGTAATTGTGAGCACATTTCAAATGCATTTTGGGAACATGTGGATTTATCAGTTATAGATTCATCAGTTATAGATTCTTTTACAATTATATATTTGAAATTTGTGGTTTTCATATTATCTGTAAAAATGTTACTGTTTTCAATTGACATGCATCCTTTAATGATGATCTGTACATTTTTAAAAAGAAAATGTTTACGTACATTTGTCTAACCATTTCAACATGTTACATAACACTTTCATGTTAGGACAGCCAAAAAAGACAGCAAAAATTATATGTCTGTTTTAGAGAAGCATGTATTTTTATATGGATATTTCTTGTTAGCTTTCAATAAATATTTTTACCATTGTAGTATATTGCATGTTTGTTTTTTTTTTTATACTGGGGGGGGGGGGGGGGGGGGGGGGAAGGAAGAAAGAGGTTTGTTGTTGGCTTTAAATGAAAACCTTATTGTTTGTTTTTTTTTTCAAATGGGAAATATATTCTGGAAAAAAAGTAAAGAACAGATGTATCATTTTTTGACGTAATCACCACTGCATTCGATGCAAGTCTTCCAGCGTCAATAAAGTGTTTGAGTTCCTACTGAAAAAAATTCTCTGGGGGTCACTACTGAGTGTGCCTGACCCAGTCATGAACAGTCTGTCACAGAAGTCACGCTGTTTTGAAACTTCCAACTCTACTCATACACTTGCTGGACTGACAGGCATGCATCATGTACTGGACCTTCATTCGCTGATGAATTTCTATAGGTTTCACCCCTTCACTGACCAAAATATTGATAACAAAATACTACTATTTGGTGCATGTCAAAAGTGGGGCGGCCATTTTTAAACTGCCTTTATGATGTCACTGTTCATCTGCACCGTGATGTCATGTGCAGAACACTCAGGACATCCTTAACAACAATTTTGACAGGTTACAAGACAATGGCATAGTTATTGTAATTTCTATCAAATTTTAAAGTACTTATTTGAAGCCTCCTCATACTTTATGCTAAAAAATCAGTCTTGTCTCAGTGTTGATGGTAGTTAAACGTTAGAGAGTCTTAAATGGGTGTTGATGGTGCCACAGAGCAGGTGCTGGATTTCGCCATAGAATGGATGGAAAGAACTCTCAACGTAAACAGTGCAGGAAAACTATGGGATACGAGTATCCGAGCTGACAACGGGAAACGTCACACCAATGCAATCGTGACAACAAAAACATACGTTGTGCGGCGATCAAAGTGAACGGTCGTGTATTGGAATTTGAGAACAACTTGGTATGGCTATTGGATGGTTTGAAGGCTAGCAGTGGACTCCAAGTTAATAACAGCTAGAAGCATATATTGGGAACGCCATAGATTCGAGAACGACGGGCAGACTCTAGACAGAATTGGAGGAAGATGACAGCAAGGACGGCCTGAATGAATGGAGGAAAGAGAAGTATTACTGAGTGACGACAAGGCGAACGTAGAACAGGTTTGATTACTTAATGTTAGTGCACGCTTATATTAGATGCCAACCTGGCAACAACGGGAACTCTAATTGTACACCACAAAATGTATCATGACTCTGTCAACTCCGTAATAAAGCGGTGTTAGTTTTCCTGAGCTCCAATGTTTACTTCGTGTTTCAAAGTTCATCGGTGAATTCAAAGACTGTTATCGTTACACCGTTTGAATGAGCCAGTTCCTTCTGTAAGTTCGAACATATCCACATGACGAAGCACAGCGAAGACGGACTTATGGCATGGCAGATGGTAGTTGACTGCTGAAGAGTCTGGACTTAGTGTTATTGGGATTGCAGTTGACTGGTCTCGTCTTACTGTTGATTGTAGTTGACTGGTCATGCCTCATTGTTGATTGTGGTTGACTGGTCTTGTCTTACTGTTGATTGTAGTTGACTGGTCTTGCCTTACTGTTGATTGTAGTTGACTGGTCTTGCCTTACTGTTGATTGTAGTTGACTGGTCATGCCTCATTGTTGATTGTGGTTGACTGGTCTTGTCTTACTGTTGATTGTAGTTGACTGGTCTTGCCTTACTGTTGATTGTAGTTGACTGGTCTTGCCTTACTGTTGATTGGTCTTGTCTTACTGTTGATTGTAGTTGACTGGTCTTGCCTTACTGTTGATTGTAGTTGACTGGTCTTGTCTTACTGTTGATTGGTTTTGTCTTACTGTTGATTGTAATTGACTGGTCTTGTCTTACTGTTGATTGTAGTTGACTGGTTGATTGTAGTTGACTGGTCTTGTCTTACTGTTGATTGGTCTTGTCTTACTGTTGATTGGTCTTTTCTTACTGTTGATTGTAGTTGACTGGGCTTGCCTTACTGTTGATTGTAGTTGACTGGTCTTGTCTTACTGTTGATTGTAGTTGACTGGTCTTGCCTTACTGTGGATTGTAGTTGACTGGTCTTGTCTTACTGTTGATTGTAGTTGACTGTCTTGTCTTACTGTTGATTGCAGTTGACTGGTCTTGCCTTACTGTTGATTTTAGTTGACTGGTCTTGTCTTACTGTTGATTGGTCTTGTCTTACTGTTGATTGTAGTTGACTGGTCTTGCCTTACTGTTGATTGTAGTTGACTGGTCTTGTCTTACTGTTGATTGGTCTTGTCTTACTGTTGATTGTAATTGACTGGTCTTGTCTTACTGTTGATTGTAGTTGACTGGTCTTGTCTTACTGTTGATTGTAGTTGACTGGTCTTGTCTTACTGTTGATTGTAGTTGACTGGTCTTGTCTTACTGTTGATTGGTCTTGTCTTACTGTTGATTGGTCTTTTCTTACTGTTGCTTGTAATTGACTGGGCTTGCCTTACTGTTGATTGTAGTTGACTGGTCTTGTCTTACTGTTGATTGTAGTTGACTGGTCTTGTCTTGCCTCATTGTAGTTGACTAGCCTTATCTTACTGATGATTGTAGTGGACTGGTCTTGTCTTACTGTTGATTATAGTTGACTGGTCTTGTCTTACTGTTGATTGTAGTTGACTGGCCTTGTCTTACTGTTGATTGTAGTTAACTGATCGTGTCTCACTGATTATTGTTGATTTTGACAAATGTGTTTCATTATATTGGCTGTTGACTTTAATATCTTCCTCGTGCCATTCCTGGCTTCCCTTGTCTAATTCTCGTTGCCTTTGTGTTGCCTATATGTCTGTGCAGAGGTCGGTGGTTGCCAGCAGTTGTGCACATATTTTTTGTACATCAATTTTGGAAAGAGATAACTTTTTTGTCATTGATGATCATAGCGATCTAGACATGACTATAGCTGTTCCAGTCTCCATGTTACATCCACTGGTGTACAGCGACACTGTGCCAGGTTGTTGTTGGTTAATGAGCATACGTGTGCACTTTTCTATCTGCTGTGGTCTTCAGTCTTGTTGGATTCAGAATTTTAAAAAGTCTTCAGTCTGTTGGATTCAAAATTTTAAAGTCTTCAGTCTGTTGGATTCAACATAAAAAAAAGGAAAGAAATTTACTTGGGCTCCCAGGTCAACGAATCCTAAAGTTGTACATGGAAATGATCTGGGAAGTAAAGATGGCTAGTGTGACATTTATTACATCACCTGTCAAGTGTTGACAGGTGTATACATTGATGTACCATATACCCAATACACCACCACTTGTGGAAAGGGCCTTTTACTGTTACAACCTACATAACATCTACTGCCCTCCCGTCACACTAGCAAGTTTATCTAACTTTGAAAAATAATAGCTGGTGACTTTAATCCCCATACACCAAATCAGTTCAACAGGAAGAAAACAAGTACCAGAAATTATGCAATACTTCCAACCTAATGCTACTCCAGAATCTGGAAACTTCTCTAACACTCTTTCATAGAGCACATGGTATGACCAGTCTTGATGTTTCATGTCAGTAGAAATCGCAGAAGACCCTATCATAAAAGTCTTAAGAGAATATACTAATATAGGCAGCGGCCATCACAGCGGACACAGACGAAATCATCCTGAAACTTAAATAAGGCAGGCTGATGCCTTATAACATATGACACCAATAGTCTTAAACATCTGTACCATAATTCTCACAGCAGCAAAAAATTTATGTTCCAAGGTGGAAGCTCAAGGGATACAGCCTTTCTGGAGCTCAAACCTGGCGGAGGAAGAAACCAGGAAAACTGTTAAGATGCACCCTTCCACTCAAAACCAAACTGTCTACATTAGGTGGACAGCAAACTTTTGGTATCTTGTAGAGATAAGTAGGAGCCTGGAAATAAACTACACTGTACAATACACACAAAAAGAGAGACAGGAGACAACAAACTCCACATTCTTGGAGGGTGGTATTAGTGGCATTGCAACAAGTAAACTTAATTCTTTCAACTTCTTTACCAGTGGCAACATAACAGTGGACAAAATTGAAATAAATAGGGCTGGTTTTGGTAACTTTTTGAGCCCTCAAGAACTGAAAGCAGAAAGATGCAGACTGATGAGCAATAAGTCACAAGGATCAGACTAAATTTTTAAAATTAGATCATTAACAAGCTATGTCAAAAGGGACCCATTTAAGGTTCATCAACAATATGGAGTGACAGACAGCTACCGGCAGCGTGACCAACAGTCAGCATCGTGCCCATTCTAATCAAAGGGAAACCATACGAAACAATTATCGACCTGTCTTCCTAACCTCATGTTTAGGCGAACTGGTTGAGAAAATGGTAAATAATAACAGATGTATCAGAAAGTAGAAATCTCCGTGACAACCACCGAGCAGCCTTTAGACATTAGTTAATACATATGACCTGCTCTTCTGGTTGATGGATTCCATGAACATGAGAACACGATCAAATGTATGACCCCTAACGTGACTATTACTGAGTTTCAGGAAAAATCACAAGATGGGAATAGAAGGGAAAATGGTCAAGTGGATCAAAAAAGGTAGGGAAAGTTAATACAGACTTGTTTGATCAACAGAACAGAGTATACAGGCACAATTTCACGCCAAAGAACTAAAAGAAGTCCTCCTAACTAATCGTCTGCATAAAGATAGAATAGATGTGGCATGCATTCAAGGGATGCACCTCAACACCCATTATAGATTCTCAGAGGATATCAGGTCATATGTTTCGACCGCGAAGGACACAAAGGAGGAGTTCTAATACACAAAATACAATACCTTGCAGTGAAGTATCTGTGATCTCTGAAAACCAAATGGAAATTATAGGTGTTGATATAATGATAAAGGACTTGAAATAAGAATTTACAATCTGTATAGCCTAGGAGTTAAGGACCTTACACTTTCAAACATGAAGATAACTGACACAAACTGCATTATAATCAGAGACATTAATAGCCGTTCAGAAAGATGGGGATACCCAGATACTGACAAAAGAGGAGCTGAAGTGGAGGACTGGGAAATAGACTCTAATCTCCATCTTCTAAACAAAGCGGATGACACGCCAAGCTTTTACTCTAGAATATGGTTCACTACTTCTGTTCGGCTTAACACAGCCACAACTTTCCTATTTTTAACTTGCTGCCCTTTACCTTCTTAATTTCACTGTGACGTGGATGTTGTGTGGTTGCGTTGACTCTGAAGTAGGCCTGTGCTCGGCAGATTTGTATTCTGTCCATGGTTGGAAAATCAAGAAGGTTCGCAACGCCATTCATGCTGTATCTCTTGTGCACCCAATTATAATACGCACAGCTTCATTCTGTATCCTTTCCACCCTTTCTATCTGCTTATGGCTGAGCCAGAATCGCCATCGCATACCCAAAAGCAGAAAGGACCAGACCCTCGTATAGAAGACATAGATTGCACTGCTCACAGTTTGCCGCCGACATCACCCACATTGAAGCCATACCCCTCTTGGCCTTTATTATCACATGGTCAGTGTGCTCAGTATAAGCAAGGCTTCCATCAAATCGTATCCCCAGGTATTTCATTGACCGAGATGTTTTCAGCTGTACTAAATGGGCCAGCTGGGATGGGGATAACGCCACAACAATGAGATTCGGACGTCATGTGAAACACCCGGGAAAGTAACCTGGTCAACAAATTCCTGAAGAAGTCGGATGTGACGGCCGAAAGGTGCAAATGTCGTAGTTCTGCTGTAAACAGGCGTAACTCAATTACGTCTAAAACAACATTCCGGACAACCGCAGAAGAAGAAGAAAGGGAACAATAAACATCAGGCTGTGTGGGAAGGTGCTAATAAAAGAGGGCTTCACAATTTACATGTAAATAATTGAAAGCCAGCTGAAACTAGATGGGTGTATCAATAATCTCAGGGTGAAAGGAAAGAAATTGGAATGTGATCAACAAAGAACAATTAGTATAATGAGTCACATCACAAAGATTTTGCTAAGAATTATCATGCAAAGAGTGAGGAAGAAGATACAACCTGAAATAGGGGAAGAACAATGTGGGTTTGTAGAAGGAAAGGGTACAGTAAATGCTGTGTATATGCTGCGAACGGTTATTGAACGTGCTATAGAAGTAAACAAGGATATACATCTTTGCTTTATTGACTATACAAAGGCTTTTGATAGAGTTAGACATGTCAGCATGGTGGATATGCTTGCAGGTCTACAAATTGATGGGAAAGACATTAGACTTATAAAAAACATATATTGGAAACAACAAGCTGCAATAAGGATTGATAATGAAGTGGGACAGTATCAGCCAATTAAGAGAGGTGTTAGGCAGGGATGTGTGATGTCTCCAGATCTTTTTTCCCTATACAGTGAAAATATTTTCAGAAATGTAGAGGATATAAATGGAATCAGCATTGGAGGACGAAACATCAATAACATTAGATATGCAGATGATACAGTATTAATTGCAGACAATGCGCAGGACCTGCAACAATTAGTAGACGCTGTTGTTGTACACAGTGAGCAGCTGGGGTTAGAATTAAATTGTAAAAAGACTCAGGTTATGGTCGTCACTAGGAAGAAGAAGTGCCACAATGTAATATACAAGTAATGGAAATATTCTTCAACAAGTGAATCGGTACAATTATCTTGGAACAGTCATAACATCTGATGGGAGATGCCTTGAAGAGATTAGAACAAGAATCGCCATGGCGAAAGTAGCCTTTAGCAAGATGAAAAACATTCTGACCAATAAAAAGATGTCAATTGAAACGAGAAAAAGAGTTGAGGGGATACATAGAGCCTGTTCTTTTGTATGGATGTGAAACTTGGACAATGAGCAGTCAAGCTGAAAAGCATCTGATGGCTGCAGAAATGTGGTTTCTGAGGAAAATGCAAAGAATACCATGGACAGACAGAAAAACCAATGACCAAGTACTACAGGAGACACATGAACATCGTAAACTGATTAGAGAAATTAGACGTAGACAGTCAAAATTTTTGGACACGTTATGAGAAGAAATGGATTGGAGAACTTAGTGACAACTGGCAAGATCGAAGGGAACAGACCAAGAGGAAGACCGAGAGGAAAATACCTGGATGGCTTGGCCACATGGCAAGGATGAGACAGGAACACTGAGCTGATCCACGACACTGGTGATCGAGTGAAATGGCGAGTCATGACCGCCCACGCTTTCCGGCATGGCACATGATTGATTGATTGAAAGGAAAGATACCTGATTCTTGTTAAACGATTTGTTAGCACCACTTGGGGTGGAGCTGTTAAGCAAACCTTAGTATATCAGGATATATGCGATATTACATATGGTGCGCACCACATTTTCCCTCTATATAAGCAACTAGCAGACCCGGCCCGACTTCGCCCAGTCCCTGGTGGGGAGCATCTCATTTAATTCATATAAGTAGTCATATAAGCTCCCGTTCCCGACTGTCTGTCTGTCTGTCTATCTGTCTGACCCTGTCCGGCATCGCCTAGCTCCTGGTGTGGAGCATCTCATTTAATTCATATAAGTAGTCATATAAGCTCCCGTTCCCGTTCCCGACTATCTATCTGTCTATCTGTCTGTCTGACCCGGCCCGGCTTCGCCCAGCCCCTGATGGGGAGCATCTCATTTAATTCATATAAGTTCCCGTTCCCGACTATCTGTCTGTCTGTCCCTCCCTCTCTGTCTGTCTAATCATTTATTGGTTGCGGTTAGAACAACCTTAGATAAACGAAGACCAACTTACAAAAAGCATTAGAAAGAGCACTTGAAAGAGGAGGAGGTATTAGGAGGAGGGAGAATGAGGAGGGAGGTGGACGGAGAGGGAGAAGGACGAGAGAGGAGAAGGAGGGGGAGGAGGAATGATGAGGAGGTAGAGGGAGGAGGGAGAATGAGGAGGGGAGGAAGGAAAGGGAGATGGAAGAGGAGGGTGGAGGTAGAGGGAGGAGGATGAGGAAGGAAAGGGAGGAGGTGGATGGAGGAGGGGGAAGGAGTAGGAGGTAGAGGGAGGAGGAGGGGTGTGGATGGAGGAGGAAGAGAGGAGGAGGGAGTTCGCCATTCCGAATTCATACTCGTCTAGGTTCTTTGATTTCGGTCCTTCCATTGATTGTTCTTCCCTTCTACATGACTGTAGATAACTTCCTTACACATAAAAAGATTAATTGTTATTGATATTGCCGTGGCATGGAGGAATATCAGCAGCAGAGTTGATCCAGAAAACCAAAGACTGAGATCTATGGAGAGCCATGAATGCCTACGCCAGCCGGCACGGCACTTGATGATGATGATGATTGCCGTGTGACGATTCTGTGTAGTCACGTCATTTTCTTCGCTTTTCCTAGCGTTGTGGTTCGGGGATTCTTTCATCATCATCATCATATATTTACGTACGTATTTAGGGAGGGGGAGGAGGAAGAAGAAACAAAACTATGACAGTTGGCAGCGCTGGAATGAGAGGAAGACGTGTAGAAAATTTCATCTCAATCGGATGGACCGTTCGCGAGCGCATAAAGGACACACACCCACATACAGTCTCTTTTATATATAAGACTAGCTGACCCGGCCCGGCTTCGCCCAGGCCCTGGAGGGGATCTATCTATCTATCAGTCTGTCTGTCTGCTTGTTTGTCTGGCTGACCCGGCCCGGCTTCACCCAGTCCCTGGTGGGGAGTATCTCATTTAATTCATATAAGTAGTCA
>JACEFZ010014829.1:545000-560000 GCA_014155875.1 Cepaea nemoralis
TATATATATATATATATATATATATATATATATATATATATAAAACATTGTAATGTGCCATGCCATAAAGCGTGGGCGGTCATGACTCGCCATTTCACTCGATCACCAGCGTCATGGATCAGCTCAGTGTTCTTGTCTCGTTCATGCCCATGTGGCCAAGCCATCCAGGTATTTTCCTCTTGGTCTATTCCCTTCGATCTTGCCAGTTGTCACAAAGTTCTCCAATACATTTCTTCTCATAACATGTCCAAAAGATTTTGACTGTCTACGTCTAATTGCTCTAATCAATTTACGATTGTCATTTGTCTCCTGTAGTACTTGGTCATTGGTTTTCATAGATCTACAAAAATTCGATTTTTAAGAGCATGTATCGTTCCCATTGCAATATACACCTGTGAGACCTGGACAATTACTAAACAAGCTGAATAGCTGCATAAATGCCTTTGCATATAAATGTTATAGACGGGTTCTAAGAATATCTTGGGTAAAGAAAAGAACAAATGCATCCATACTTAGAGCTGAATGTTGAAGAAGGTTGGCTATTAAAACAAAGAAAATTTTGGTCACTTGAAATGTCACGAAAGTTTGGAGAGAACAATAATGGAGGGATATATGCCTGGGAAGAGAGGAAGAGGAAGGTCAAAGAAAAGATGGGTGCAGGATGTGGCTGATGATCACCAGATGGGTGTATCGGATGCGGGACATCTTGCTTGTGATCGAGAGGTTTTCCGGAAGGTTGTTATGGGAGCGAGGTTCTGCAAAGGACATGCTACTGAATGAATGAATGAATGAATATGGTAATTGGTAACGATACTGGAAACGGTATCGATACTGAGAACGACCCATTCATTCAACTACTACTGGGAACTTCTCTACCAGCGCTGTTTCGAGAAATTATAACTAATTCAAAGTTCATTTGCCATAATGTCTAATTACGAAACTATCAGATTAAGAAATCTTGAAGATAATCGCAGTGTTCTTGCATCGATTGGATTATTAGATCCAGTAAGTCAATAGTTGGTCTTTGTTTTCCTTGAAACTGAAAGTAAAAAAGTATTAATTATTAGAGTTATTAGAGTTCTTAATATTAGAGAACAGAGAAGTGACAGTGAATATGTAGCAATTATGTTCATGTTTTAAAAATTGGGTGTTTAATTATATGATAGTTGGATACAGCTTGACAAGACGAATCCAACGGTATCTCAATGAAGACTGTACGTCAATTCTAAGAGGATATATTAATATTTTAATGTCGTGATCTACAACAAGGAAGTGCATAGGCAACTGACAAAATTAGCTGTTCTACGCATGCTCAGTAAAATTGGGTGCTAAGATAATTAAACTGTATCTTCTGTTACTGTGGCTTGTTTATTTTTCAACGAACCACATAGCAACCATATATTGTTGCGTCTTTGGGTGGCGAGGCGTAACTTGGGTCATTCATTTTTAATTCACCGCAAACAAACCGCGAAGTTATTTTTAGCACTGACCTAGATCTGGTGTTATCGTCGATTTTCATACAATAGTATGTTACGATTTGAATGCCTTCATTCACGATCAGTTATTTTGAAAACTGTCTGTTGCATCGTTATGAAATTTTTCCAGCCGTCTTATATTTACCCCCACCCAAGGAATATGTCTTTGATAGGTCCAAAAACAACTTAAATCATCAAAAGCGGCGGCATTCCTTTGATGTTTTGCTGAACAGCTATTGATTTCTCGCTAACACAGTTATGTTTACAGTAATTGGATACCTGCCAATTCAGACGACACACAAAGGCGTATCCGGATTCGTATGGGAGTGGGTGCAATGAAAGAACTAGCTTACATGGTCGGCTGCATTGCACCGGGTTTTTATCCCATATGGCTCAATTTCTTTCCGCAGCGCGGAAAGCGTCACACAAAGCATGAACTCCGTAGCTCCAGCGACGACCCTCGGGAGTCTCCGAAAAAATGCACTCGTGAAATGAAGGGACGCGGCCCGGAATCGAACATACAACCTTCGGAGCCCGAGTCAGACAGCTTGACCACTTCACCACGGAGAATCCCGAGAGGGGTGCAATGTGTAATATTAGTAAAGACAGAGAATTTACAGAGGCATGGGGTAAATAATTTGTAAATTAACCGGAAAGTAGAAGGACTATATTTATTACCTTATTTTTCATTTCCTTCTTGTTTCTTCAGCTGATGCTGTAATGTTTAGGGCCTGCAATTCGTCTGAATAGTTGGAGCAAAATATCCCAGTAAGTGTGTACGTAGATTAAGGTCCGCGATCTGCTCAGACCTTAATCTGTGTCGGACGATTCCAGTAGGTTGATGATTGCTCTCGGTTGCATAAAATTCAATCCATCCTTTCTCCAATAGTCCTCTTCCTCTTTCAACACATGGTACTCACATTTTTCCAGTAACTTTTATCAATATTTAATAGCGAGGACAGACAGAAAGGTAAGTAGGTAGGTAGGCAGAAAGGTAGGTGGGTCGGTCGGTTGGCCGGCCAGCCGGCAGGCAGGAGATAGATAGATAGATAGGTAGGTAGGTAGGTAGGTAGATAGAGAGAGATAGTAGATAGATAGATAGATGGAGATAGATAGATAGATAGATAGATAGATAGATAGATACCCGCCAGGAGCTGGGCGAAGCCAGGCCGAGTCAGCTAGTTTATATATATAATCACGTTTCATGAAAGAACCCCCATTTGAGACACTTCTGAACAAACCAATTTAACTTCGCGCTGTTTGTGCCAAAACGAAACCCGCCAAATAATTTCGAAAAGAGCGGGGGGAGGGGGGTGTCTTGCTGAAGCTGTAATACTCTTAAAATGATGGCATGAATGCGGGAGCGGTAAATTATATACCGCATATAAACAAACATTGAAATCTGCTGTACAATCTCCAGAACAAAAATTTTTTTGTTGGATGGTCATAATGATAATGTTATATGCTAAATCTCATCATTTTCCCTCAGATGGTTACTGAGATATTGAATTTTATATTGAGGCAACAAAAAAAAAAAAAACACACTATATGGGTTCACTTCTTGGTGGGTCGACAAGTGTGTTTGCAGCAAGATGTACCCAAAGCCACATGTCATTTCTTCGCAAACTTGTCCTCAGTTACATCAAATATGAGGGCAGAGAGATGGGACATACACAAGATAAGACGAGTAGCACAAGATATGGACATACACTCTGACAACAGTGAGGGCGCTCCGGGCTCAGAAACTTTTACTACATCCATCTATCAGTCTAGTAGTCCACAACACACTCAACCGGAAGTGATCGACAACACATTTAATTTATATGATTCTTTGTTTCAATAAATACATTATACAATATCACTTACTTGCCTTCTACTTGTGAAAGCAATTATATCAACACACCCTGCACCCACAATGGAATCACCCTGATGTTATGTGATTTCCCGGGAACTCCCGGAATTCCTGTGTTTGCGGTGAATTAAAAATGAAGTACCCTAACTTGACATGTTATCTATTGTTACGGTACTTCAATTTTAATTCACCGCAAACAAGAAGTATCCCTTAGAGCCTCATTTGCATCGGTCCGGCAATCACTTTCCGGTTTAGTGTTTGGTGGACTGCTGGACCGATCGATGGCTGTTTTTTAAGTTTTTGGGCCCGTAGGGCCCTCACTGTCGTCGACAGGTCGTCGACAGGTCGTCGACAGTGAGGGCCCTACGGGCCCAAAAACTTAAAAAAAACATCCATCGATCGGTCCAGCAGTCCACCGAACACTAAACCGGAAAGTGATTGTCGGACCGATGCAAATTAGGCTCTAAGAGATACTTTTTGTTTGCGGTGAATTAAAATTGAAGTACCTATTTTTCTATATGATGTGTCATGACCTAATTAATAATTAAAAATAGCCGCAAATTCATTAATATTCATTAGATGTCACATGCATTGCTAATTATTGGCTAGCAAACCTAGCAAGATGTTTATTTTATTTGCAGACTGGTGAAAGGAAAGTCACGGTGATATTCCTGTTTCGATAGGATGTGCTGTGGCCTAATTAACGATTAAAAATAGCCGTCCTTTTATATTAATTAAATGTCATGTGAAATGTGCTAGAATGTGTCTTGATACAATTTAAATACAACTCAGCAACGATAAATGGCCCAGGGTGGCACAAACTCCAGCAACTGAAGCATGCAAAATGAACGGCAGTGAAAGACTCGAAGGCCGACAATCATGTCGTTGAAGCCATTATTTATTTCTACAACGTTCAAGGCTGTTGCATCTCAACAAGATCAAAGTTAAATAACAATTTATGTTTACCGTGTCTGTTACGGCCAGACGGGACGGTAATTACAATATTAATTGTAAAATATATGCATATAGTTGACTATGCTAGACCCTTGTGATTATCAAGTCCATGCCCCGGTCCTTCTGTCATTCCCAATCTGGATAGGTTTCACCTTGCCGTGACGTTCTAAGTCCGTTCTGATATATTTTCTGTGATTTATAACGAACATAATTTTCGGGCTGATATATATCGTTTATGAATATTCTCGTTATCCTCTGCAATATGTTTTGGCCATGATAACGTTGTCCTGCCAGTAAATATCTTCTCACGTTCCAGAGAGTTTAAACGTGCAGCCTCCTTGTTCCAAGCTCTAAGATCTGACTGTTTGTTGTTGTTAACAATTTCTCTGAAGTCTTCTCCTTTCTACGTCAGCCTCCTAGTTTCTCATAAACTTTTCTTCGCGATTTTCTGTTTATTGTAGTTTGCGTCATTTCATCTGCGTTGGCAAAATGTTCGTTATAAATCACAGAAAAATTCATGAAAATGTACACACATTGTCTTGAGGTACTCACTGTAACAGTTTTGTTAATTAAATATCCTTCAATAATATAAGTAAATAAGTTTGTAACTGCTGCATAAATTAAGCAATCACAAACGCTAATAATTAAAACATAACTTGTTTCATAGTATTTGTATGTTTGAATTCTCTTTCAGTTCCTCCATCTATCATTCCAGAAACACAGAGTAAGACATCAATTGTAATAACTTCACAAAACGCCATGCAGTTTTCCATCATCTACTCTTACGTCTACACTTCACATAAATAAGTTTAATATGATCACAACATCCTACTATCACTTATAAAACAACTAACAGATCTAAATAAAATGTATCTAGATGGCTGCGACACCAACGTCACCATTGCCCACAACGAGCGCAGACTAGACCTGTCTAACCTTGACCACGGTCATGCCCTGAGTTCCCAGTTTAGATGAGGAAGAGAGAGAGAGCCAAAGCGTGCTTTTGGCCAGGTACACGCTTCAGTGTGACCAGAGCTCACATTTTAACTCGTGACAGTCGTGATAATGAGACTTAATTTAGTAAACAATAATTTTTGAAACATTTTGTCATTTAATCACATTAATATTCAGAATGGTTACCAATTAATACAAATAGAACCAAATAATGTTATATTATGTTCAGTTAAAACATAAAAAAAAAAAACCCATAATGCCTAGGAAACCATAAGTGTTTAATTTGGAGATTAGTAAGTGGAACATAAAGATCAGATTGCCGCTGTTATCTTATATATTCCGACCTGATTAAGAGGTTCAAAATGGCCGCCAATTAATGTTTTAAGTCATTGATCCCTTGATAAATTAACTAATAATTTAGCAAACCATATCTTAGTTTTTTTACGGGCTGATAAATTGAACATAAAGGTGATATTGTCATTGTAATCTTGTATGTTCTTACCTGATTAAAAGGTTGAAATCACAACTTATATCATCATCATCATCATCATCATCATCATCATCATCATCATCTACTTCTATCGTCAAGCGTAGTTGGGAGGATTAATTTGCGCTTCAGCGCCCGATGGCCGGCACTAGATAGTGTCATTCCGTATGATTATACAATGTCGTTCATTTTCTTCTTGGTCGTCCTCTTGGTCTCGTCGCAGCTGATCGTTGATGTCAGAGCCAGTGATGGTAGTTGATGGTGTTGTATTCTAACAACTGCGCCAAACCACTTGATCTTCTGTCTTTCAATAAATGTGGCACAAGGTCTTGATCCCCTGTCTGTCTAATAACAGCATTTCTTACTCGTTCTCGGATTGTTAAGTTGGCAGCTCTCATCAGGCATCTCTTCTCACAGGTGTTGATTTTGCGAACGAGTGATTTGGATAAAGTCCAAGCTTGAGATTGGTAGCATAGGGTTGGTGTGAATATGCTGTTTATTATTTGTCGTTTTGTGTACACAAAAGTACGGGTGATATGTAAGTGCACTAGCCTTTTGACATCTGATTTCAATTTCTCTGTCCAATCTGCCATCTTCTGTAATCATACTTCCAAGATATTTGAATTCTTTAACTTGTTTCAGAGATGTGCTATTTATCTGTATACTTAGGGGACCAGGCGATCTGCTAAGTTGCATTACTTCGGGTTTGGCTGTATTTATACTCATATTTTATCTGCTGCATGTTGAACTCATATTATTAATATGATTTTGCAGTCTGCCATCGTCGCTATAAAACAGGCACTCAATCAACCAATCAAGCAGGTGCCGTCTCCGCAGTGAAGGTTGGCTGCAATGGATCTCCAACACTGTCTGTCTCTTGCCTTGACTGTACATTCTGTCAGGCTGATGTTCGTCCATCTCTTGATGTTATCCTCCCACTTGTATCGGTATCTACCTCTTGCTCGCTTGCCCTCAACCTTGCCTTCCAATTTGATTTTTATAAGAGTATCATGTCTTTTAACGTGACCAATATATGTCATTTGTCTCCTCTTTATTTCTTTCATCAACTCTCTCTCTCTCTCTCTTCATTCCCAGTTTTTTTTTTTTTTTTTTTTTTTTTTTGGGGGGGGGGGGGGGGGGACCTCAGCATTTGATTGTTTTTGTTTCCATGAAATACGACCTAGTCGTCTGTATATCCACATCTCCAGGGCTTCTATGCGACTTTCTAGTTGCTTGTTCAATGTCCAGGCTTCCGAGCCATACAGTAGCGCTGAATATACGTAGCATTTGGCAATTCTCATTTTTAATGCGTTATTAATCTCTCTAGATGTTAATACTGATTTCATGCCGTTGAAAGCATTTTTGGCCATTCCTATTCTCTTTTTGATTTCCATTTCACTTCTGCCATCATCTCTTATTATGTCCAAGATAAGAGAAACTTGTTACTTGTTCTAGTATCTGCCAGTTTACTGTGATGTTCATTGATGACCTTTCCTTTTCACTGCTAATTATCATAGTTTTTGTTTATTGGATGTTAATATCTAAGCCACATTCTGCACTGTGCCTGTTTACTTCTTTCACTAGGTCTTGCAACTCTTGTTCACTTTCTGCTAGTAACACTTTGTGAAACAGGCACTGATCGTCTGCGAATTCTTGTAGAAGTTGATTTATTTCCTGTGGATCAGTTGTTTCATCTGAAGTAAAGAGTTCTAAATTTTCTGAATCCGCTCTGTCAAGGCTTGCATCTTTGGATATTCTGTCCATGTAGACATTAAATAGCAGAGGAGAGAGCACACATCCCTGCCTCACTCCTGTATTGACTGTGAACATATCTGATATACCTTCTTATGTTCTAACTGCACTTCGGCTCGAGTAGTACATGGCTATGATGTTTTCTAGCAATTGTCCTTATATCCCATAGTCTTCAAGGATGACCCATAATTTGTATCTGTCTGCCGAAAGCCTTTTCCTGATCTACAAACACAATATTCTGCTGGTCACCATATTCGATGGTCCCCCCCCCCCCCCCCCCCCCCACATATTTATCTAAGTGTAAATAGTGCATCAACTTACCTTTCTCTTACCTTTCTGTGCATCAACTCTTACCTTTCTGTGCATCAACTCTTACCTTTCTGAAAACCGAATTGTACTTTGTTTAACTGTTGTTCAGCTATGGGTTTAGCTCTTTGTTCCAATAGTTTTGCGAACATTTTCCCTATATTGCTCAGGAGTGATATACCTCTTTATGTTTCGCACTCTCCCATATTGCCTTTATTTATGTCCATATTGGTCGTTTAAAAGTCGATAGGGTCGACTTAATTGCACCGGATTTTTATCCCATATGGCTTGGTCTCTTTCCGCAGCTCGGAAAGCGTCGCACAAAGCACGAACCCCGGAGCTCTAGCGACGACCCACAGAAGTCTCCGAAAAATTTCACTCGTGAACCGAAGGATGCGGCCCGGGATTGAACCCACAACCTTCGGAGCCCTAGTCAAACGGCTTGACCACTTCGCCAGCGGAGACTCCCATAAATTTTCATATTGGTACTATTATTGCCTATTGCCAATCGTCTGGGACTTTTCTTTCTTCCCATGCTATATTGAAAAGTCTTGTTAGCCATTTAACTCCTGTTTTCCCACAGGCCTGAATAGCTTCTGTGGTTATTCCATTTGGACCCGGTGATTTGTTTTTAGGGATGAAGTTTGGGTTTTGCTGTCCATAGCTTTTAGGCACAAAAGTGAAGTTTTCCATGTTATGTGTGGAGTTAAGTAGTTCTTGAAAGTGTTCTGCCCACCTTGCTATTCTTTGTTGTGGATTAGATAATGGTAAACCTCACATACCTCAAACTTGGACTTTATCCAAATCACACTTTCGCAAAATCAACACCTGCGAGATGAGATGCCTGAGGAGAGCTGCCAACTTAACAATCCGTGACCGAGTAAGAAATTCTGTTATCAGACAGACAGTGAGATCAACACCTTGTGCCACATTTATTGAAAGACAGAAGATCAAGTGGTTTGGCCATGTCGTTAGAATGCAACACCATCAACTATCATCACTGGCCTTACATCAAAGATAATCTGCGACGAGCCCAAGTGGACGTCCAAGAAGAAAATAGACTGACGACATCAAAGACATTGTACAGCCACACGGAATGACACTATCCAGTGCCGCCCACTGGGCGCTGGAGCACAAATTATTCCTTCCCACGACGCTTGACGGCAGAAGTGGAAGATGATGATGATATCTCTTTTGCTGTTTATGATGGTGGTTGGGTCTGTAGCATGCATCTCTATTTCTCATTTTACTGACACGTTTATAAAATTCTCTTGAGTAGTCTTTGCTAAGGAGGGCCATCTGTTTACCGTATATTCTCCAGGATTCATCTTTAGATACTCTAATTGTTAGTTTGGCATTTCGTCGTGCTATTATATGCGTTTAGTAATAGAGAAGTGCAGAGAATTTAATGTAAACCTATTCTCATGTTTTGTGGATTATTCAAAGGCATTTGACTGTGTACAACATCAGAAACTTTGGGACATCATGAGGAATATGAGCTTTCCACCACATGTAATACAATTCATAAGAATGCTCCATCTAGACCAGCAAGCAGCGGTTAGAATAGATGGCGAGACATCAGATTGGTTTGACATCAAGCAAGGAGTCCGTCAGGGATGTGTGCTGTCTTCCTATTTGTTTAATCTGTACGCCGAAAATATAATGAGAAATGTTAGAGATGATATAAACAGGGAGCTATATGATGCCCTAAATATCGGTGGTCATGACATACCAGAGATTCGGTATGCTGACAGAGATTCGGTATGTTCCGACCTAATTAAGAGGTTCAAAATCTACAACACAGAATTGTATAGAAAACCTAATAGCCTCAACCCAATTAAATAGTGAAAACCACAACTTATATCTTAACATAGCAAAAACAAAGATAATGTATACAGATAAAACTACTATTGAGAAAGAAATATATGTTAATGAGGAGAAATTGGAGGTGGTGGACAATTTTGAATATCTTGGGCCATTGATTATCAACAACGATGACACAATGAAAGAAATTAAACGACGACTATCAATTGCCCTTCAAAGACTAAAACAACTGAATAAATTATGGTGTGCGACTGACAGTACAGAAATTAGATTTTTAAGAGCATGCATCGTTCCCATAGCAACATACGCCTGTGAGACCTGGACACTTACTAAACAAGCTGAACAGCGCATAAATGCCTTTGAATATAAATGTTATAGACAAGTTCTAAGAAAACTTGGGTAAAGAAAAGAACAAATGCATTCATAGTTCAAAAGCTGAATACTGAAGAAAGTTGGCTTTTAAAGACGATAAAACAAAGAAAATTGAAATAGTTTGGTCACTTGAAACGTCGCAAAAGTTTGGAGAGAACAATAATGGAGGGGTATATGCCTGGGAAGAGAGGAAGAGGAAGGCCACAGAGAAGATGGTTGCAGGACGTGGTGGATGATCTCCAGATGAGTGTATCGGACGCGGGACATCTTGCTTATGATCGTGAGATTTTCCGGAAGGTTGTTATGGGAGCGAGGTTCTGCAAAGGACATGCTACTGAATGAATTCTATAAGTAACATAGTCTTGCTCAGATTTAGTTATGATTTATTTTTTGAACGCTACCTTCTTTTTGAATACGCTATCTTTAACGTCGTTGTTCCACCAAGCTGTTTTTAATCTTTTGTCCTGCCACATTTTCTTTGTTCCACATTTATTTTCCAGTATGTCGAGCATGACAGCCTTGAAAATTGTCCACGTGTTATCTACGCTTGAGTAGTCATCAGCGATGTTATGTATTTTTTATTTTTTTTATTTCTTGATTGAGTTCGTCTTTAACCGTATTTTCATGAAGCTTCTTATAATTGATGACATGTGTTGTTACCTTTTTGTTTCTTATTTTCCTGTGTGCTGACATCATTTTTATTATGACTGGTTTATGATCAGTATCAACATCTGTATTTGGGGGTGCTCTTGAATCCAGTAAGTCTTCTGTCTGATTTCCTAAGTCAATAAAATCAATTTGAGATGCTTCATCTATGTCATTCCATTTATACCAGGTTTTGGTGTGACTACGACGATGCTGGAAAAAACTATTTGCTATTATTAGTTTGTGTTCGAGCATATGTTGAGTAGATGTTGACCATTGCTGTTACATTCAGTCTCTGTGTCGCTGAGTGGCCCCATGCATTCATTCCATGGTGTTCTTCGTGTGCCTATTTATCCATTAAAATCACCCATCAGAATTAAGTTCATCTGTCTCCCTGACATTATTTAACGTGTCTGCAAATTTATCAAAATTCTCGTCTTTGTCTTCAAAGCTGTAAGTGTCGTTAAATGGGGCGTATGTTTGTATAAAAGTTGTTGTTCTATTTCCTTCTTTGATCCGTATTAGTATTATTCTTTCTTATATAAATTTACTGTTGATAATGGTTTTCGCTTTGTCTGAATGTAACCAAACACCTATATCTTAACATAGCAAAAATAAAGATAATGCATACAGATAAAACTACTACGGAGAAAGAAATATATGTTAATGAGAATCACCTAGAAGTGTAAGACAGGGATGTGTAATTTCTCCAGATCTTTTTTCCCTGTACAGTGAAAATATTTTCAGAAATACAGAAGATATAAATGGAATCAGCATTAGAGAACGAATCATCAATAACATTAGATATGCAGATGATACAGTCTTGATTGCAGGCAATGAGCAGGATCTGCAACAATTAGTAGATGCGATTGTTGCACACAGTGAACAACTAGTGTTAGAATTAAATTGTAAAAAGACACAGATTATGGTCGTTACTAGGAAGAACGAAATACCACAATGTAATATACAAGTAAATGGGAATATTCTTTAACAAGTGAATAGGTACAATTATCTCGGAACACTAATAACATCTGATGAGAGATGCCTTGAAGAGATTAGAACAAGAATCGCAATGGCGAAAGTAGCCTTTAGCAAGATTAAAAACATACTGACCAATAAAAAGATGTCAATTAAAACGAAAAAAAAAGAGTATTGAGGTGCTACATAGAGCCTGTTCTTTTGTATGGAAGTGAAGCTTGGACAATGAGCAGTCAAGCTGAAAAACGTCTGATGGCTGTGGGAATGTGCTTTCTGAGGAGAATGCAAAGAATACCATGGACAGACAGAAAAACCAATGACCAAGTACTACAAGAAACAAACGAAAATCGTAAACTGATTAGAGAAATTAGACACAGACAGTCACAATTTTTTGGACATGTTATGAGAAGAAAAGAAATTGGAGAACTTGGTGACAACCGGCAAACTGAAGGGAAGAGACCAAGGGGAAGGCAGAGAAGTAAATACCTGGAGGGTTGGCCACGTGGTAAGGTCGAGACAATAATGAGCTGATACACAATTCTGGTGATCAAGTGAGATGGCAAATCATGACCGCCCATGCTTATCTGCATGGCTCATAATGACTGATAACTAGTTTTAACAAGCTCACCATCAAATGTATACAGTAAAACATGGGGTGGTGAAATGTTCAAAACATTCCTTAAGATCCTCTCGTTTTTGCCAATAACTGATCCTCATCAACGGAGGAATGCATACGGATTCTTTCATTTTGTGAATCAGCCATACACAGGAAACATTAAGCTAAAAATAGGAGAACTTGCGTGATATGCTTGATCAAGCATAAGGGCTGATTTCTTTAGACACTTGGAGTATGCCAAATTAGATCTTTATTCCGTGTTTGTGATGTAGCGTCTGTTATACATTATTTTACTTACACAGTGTAATCTTAAAACAAACCATCAAGTCCACGTAAATAGTCAATACCACTGTGAACGTCTCTAGGGGTTTACAGAGTGGGTTCAGACAGGCAGATGGTGCGAGTACAGATGAGGCGTGAAAACATTAATGTGATGTCATATTATTTAATTGTGATACATCATAAATAATACTATCATAAATATCACAGAATATTTGCACAACTCCAAAATACGCTCTCGCACAGTTTTCAGAAAATACTCTTGCGCAACTATCAAGAAAATGCAGCGCTCGTGTTTCGCCAAGCACACCAACACACGTTAAGTAGCGGTCACATTCACTCGCACTGAAGTCTAAGCATTAGTCCATTCGTCCTCTCCACACAGTCACACATCCTCTCTCATCCGTGTCCGAGTCTCGTCTGTCGTTTCCTACTCAGTTCGGTGGTCACGAGGTGCTTGACCCTCGTGAAGTCCGTGGGAGGTCGTGCTAGTCACGTCTGTCCTGCACTCGCCTGTTGAGTCAGGCGTACTGCGTCATTCCGTCCAAGGTGAACCTGTCCGTCACTCAAGGGCACAGTCCTGTTTCTAACCTACTGTCCTAGGCGTCTGGACCGTTCTACTACCCCCGTACTCTTCCCATGTCCTATGCCTGTCCTCTGTCCTCGGTTATGCTATTTCTAGGACCTTGACAACCACATTACCTTTGAGCTAAATTTTCATCTATACGGGTATTGTAATAACATTTCTCTACCTTTTGAACAATTATTTAGTCAGCAACCTAGATTGAGATATTGTATAACACTGTTTAAGACAAAAAACAGCAACACTTGATATAGGTAAGCAAGCATCTAAAATTCATACAATATGCAGGCATTTAGGAACTGAAAAGAAGGACAAAATATCACCCAAAATGCCAAATATAAACTTCAAATCTTCAAAAACAAATTTAATTTTAGTTTTTTAAAATCTGTTTCATTTTCAAATATCAAGGTGCAATGTTAAAAAATAAATTTGGCCTTATTATTATTATAGACTTGTGGTAATTTACTTTAGTTTAAAGGTAAATTATAAGACTAACTTATTAATAAACATTCAACACAGTATTTAACATGTTTAAATATTTCAGGGGGCTATTTCAGGGGCTACGTGGTCTCGAGGTATGGTGTCCGCCTCGAGTGCTAGAGGTCCCTGGTTCAAGCCCCGGTGAGGACCGGGATCCTTTTCACGTGGACTTCTAGTAATACAATTTCCCCTGGTCTCTAGGTAGTGAGATCTGACGCCCGTGCGTATTGTTGCACACGTAAAAAATCCCTTGGCAGTTGGAAATCGAAATAGAGTAACCTAAAGGCGCTGCCCGGGCAAAATTTCGAGTTAAAGATCTACCCAAGTATTTCAGGATCCTCGCCGGTGCTACGGAGTTCGTGCACTGAGCTGAGTTTCTCCAGACTCAGGTTTGAGTTAGGAGGAGAACGGAGCACTTATGGGGGTGTGCCGTGATGTTGATTCATCGACTAAACTAAACTATTTGATGAAAGATCTAACTTTTTTTGTTTACCGACCTTACTTCCATGCCAATTGATTTCAGGGAATTATAATATGCATAATGTGAGAATGTGACTGAGCATATGGTGCTGTGTTGTCATTGTCATTCTCAGAATTACAGTAAACAGCTGCACACATTTTGAAGTTTTCAAAGAAAAAGTGTCTCTTTTTGTCACCTAGCATGGTTTTATAATAGGAACAAACTCCTCTCAAATTCACTCTGTGTTTGGGGCTCATATGAAAAATGTGAAATCATTACTACAATTTTCTGGATCATCTTTCTTGAATGTTGTCTAAAGCTGCACTACTTTGTGTCATTTTATATTGTTACCACTAAAGAATGTCAATAAACCTGCGGATTGTTGAATGTCGTAAAATTGTCAAAATGTCACCTAAAATGAGAATATGACCTAAAAATGTTGGAATATCACCTAATATAAAAATAAAAATCACGTAATTGTAATAATAATATGCTAAAAACCTACTTAACATAACTGTATAATGATATTTAAGTGGCACCTTGCAGTCTTTACAGACGAAAGTATGTGGATTGGAACTAGGGCTAGAATTCGACCGCACAATGCCTGGGCATGGAATCAGAGAACATGTGTTGCCCATGCAGCATGATCCCTCTCTCGGTCTTGCCTTGTTTTCTCTAGAGGAAAGGATAACCAGTACGTCTGGAACAAGGTAGGCTGCAGATGCTGCCGGCTCAGCATCAAACGTCCAAGAGCAGGAGGTGAGCAGCGGCCAGGCCCTCACATCCGGGGGATTTGATTTAGAGGCGTTCAGCCATATCTCTCTAAATCAATTATATGCAGAGATATACATTTTGTGTGAATTAATTATCCATTTAGCAGCAGCTGTCGAGAGATAGAGAAATATACTGTTACCAAAATACAAAAGTGTGTATTGCCACGCCCATTTGTGTCATGGAATCCCATGTGGACAGAGTTTGAGAAT
>JACEFZ010014830.1:0-2500 GCA_014155875.1 Cepaea nemoralis
TTCCCCAAAGTCTTTACAAACATATGGGTGAAGGTGACCATGCCACAAGATTTCAAGGACGCGTCAATAGTCCACCTTTACAAACGTAAAGGAAACCGCCAATCCTGTGACAACCACCGAGGCATCTCCTTGCTTTCAATTGCAGGGAAGATACTCGCCAGAATTCTTCTCAATCGCCTCACAGCCCATCTCGATCAAGGTCTTCTTCCTGAGAGTCAGTGTGGCTTCAGAAAAGAACGTGGAACTGTTGACATGATTTTCGCTGCAAAGGCAGCTGCAAGAGAAATGTCAGGAACAGAACTGCGAAATGTTCTCCACTTTCATTGACCTTACCAAGGCTTTTGATACAGTCAGCAGAGAAGGACTGTGGAAGATTATGACAAAATATGGTTGTCCACGAAAGTTTGTCCAAATAGTGCGGCTATATCATGATGGCATGCAGGCAAGAGTACAGGAAAATGGCGAACTATCTGAACCCTTTCCTGTCACCAATGGAGTGAAGCAAGGATGTGTCCTGGCACCAACACTGTTCAGCCTCATGTTTTCAGCCATGCTGATGAATGCCTTCGAGAACGACGACATTGGAATAGACATCAACTACCGTATGGATGGAAAGTTATTCAATCTCAGAAGGCTGAAAGCTAAAACCAAAATTAACAGCGTCACCGTCAGAGAGCTCCTGTTTGCTGATGATTGCGCTCTGTACGCCAACTCAGAGGCGGACATGCAACATAATGTTTCAGCTTTCTCACATGCCTGTGCCAACTTTGGGCTCAATATCAACTTGGAGAAGACTGTAGTTATGTACCAGCCAGCTCCAGGGAATAATCACACTGTGCCGAATATCAAAGTGAATGATGATAGACTAAGTGTTGTGGACAAATTCACCTATCTTGGGAGCAGTGTGTCACAAGCTGCCACAATTGATGACGAAGTGAATGCAAGAATCTCCAAGGCCAGTGCGGCCTTTGGCAGACTGTACAAGAATGTATGGGACAGAACTGGAATAAGCTTGCAAACAAAGCTAAAAGTCTACAAAGCAGTTGTATTATCCACACTGCTATATGCCTGTGAAACCTGGACTATTTATCAGCGACACGCTAGGAAATTAAACCACTTCCACACAGTTTGCCTAAGGAAGCTACTGAAGATTAAATGGCAAGACAAGATTCCAGACACTGAAGTCCTAGAAATAGCATCCATGCCCAGTATCCACACTCTGCTGATGAAGAATCAGATTCACTGGGCTGGTCACTTGACTCGCATGCCAGATCACAGACTCCCTAAACAAATTTTTTACAGCGAACTGCGTTGTGGTAAACGCACCCAAGGTGGCCAGAGGAAACGCTTTAAAGACACTCTGAAAATTTCACTGAAGGCTTTTGGAATTCATCATGACACCTGGGAGGCTGCAGCCAGAGACCGAAATTCGTGGCGTGCATCATTACACAAGGGTGCAGTCATATGTGAGGCAACCAGGACTGCAAGAGCTGTGAAGAAAAGGCCGGACAGAAAAACCACTGCAGGAAATCCTCCTCCAGAAACGTCAAGCATTCCTTGCCCACATTGTCAAAGAACATTTCGAGCCAAAATAGGCCTTATCAGCCATCTTAGAACCCACGGCGCCATACCTTCAACCCCACTGGATGAAATGAATGGTCATCATCATTCTTGATGGACAAACAACACAACATACTGTGTAGGGGCAGGGGAAAACTTTTAGGGAGGAAATATGAAGGGGGGGGGGGGTGAAATGACGTTCTAAAAGTATGGTAATGGTGGGGAGGGGGGAATGACGTCCTAAAAATATGGTGGGGGGGGGGGGGAATGACGTCCTAAAAATATGGTGAAGGGGGGAACGGACCAAAAAAGGTTGAGAACCACTGCTATAGACAGTAGAGACACTTGTACAGTATTAGAGAAATTAGACGTAGACAGTACAATTTGTTTGGGTAATTAATGAAATGAATAAGCTAGAGAACTTGGTGACAACTAGTTTAGTCGTTAAGTCGTTGGATCAACATCACGGCACACGGTTTAACCCATAAGTGCTCCGTTTTCCTCCTAACTCAAACCCGAGTCTGGAGAAACTCAGCTCAGTGCACGAACTCCGTTGCATCGGCGAGGATCATGAAATACTTTGGGTAGATTTTTAACTCGAAATTTTGCCCGGGCAGCGCCGTTAGGCTACTCTTTTTCGATTTCCTACTGCCAAGGGATTTTTTATGTGCGCAACAATACACACGGGCGTCCGATCTCACTACCCAGAGACCAGGGGAAATTTTATTACTGGAAGTCCAGGTAGACTTTTTAAATAAATCCCGGTCCTCACCGGGGCCTGAAACCGGGACCTCTAGCACTCGAGGCGGACACCACACCTCGAGACCACTCAGCCCCCCAACAACTGGCAAGACTGAGGTGAGGGGGGGGGGGGGAGGGAAGAAAATGGGGAAAGCTGATAAGTAAATATCTGGATGGCTTGGCCACATGGCATGGTCGA
>JACEFZ010014830.1:7500-23137 GCA_014155875.1 Cepaea nemoralis
AAATTTAATAACACATACTAGAACAAGTCTAGACATCTACATAAAACGTGATTTGCGGGTCTATTTACGTTTTAAAGCGAACTTCATTAGGGCGAGAAGTACAGAACTGTAAAATGTAGAGGGAAAAACAATATCAAGTAACTGGTTCTTGTATAAATGCGATCTTGAAATAATCTTAATTCCCCCCCCCCCCCCCCCCCCCCCCCCCGAAACCTTAAAATTCCCCTCTGGATAAGGGGAGGGGGGAAATTCCCCACCGGTTGAGAACCACTGTACTATATAATCGTCGCGAAGGTAAGGCGTCGTGCAGTTGAATGGAGGTTCACCTGACAGCCTCGTAGTCACGGGTTCAAATCGGCATTGTTACCTTGGATAGGATCTGTCTCTAGAGCAGTGGTTCTCAACCGGTTGGGATCCCCCTCTCCCGGGAGATTTTATGGTTTCCAGGGTGGGAGGGGAGTGTGAATTAAGATTATGTCAAGATAGCGTTAATACAAGAACCGATTACTTGATATTGTTTTTCCCTCCAGACTTTACGGTTCTGTACTTTTCCCCCTTCTGAAATTCGTTTTACAACGTAAGTAGACCCACAAATCACGTTTTATGTAGACGTCTAGACTTGTTCTATTATGTGTTATTAAATTGAGGTTCCATTTTTTACGTTGGGGAGGGGGGGATTAGTGGGGAAATACGAAAAGGGGGGGGGGGGGAATGACATTCTGAACATATGGTGAAGGGGTGTATGGGCCAAAAAAGGTTGAGAACCACTGGTCTAAAGGGAGCAAAGCGTGCATAAATGCAAGCCGAGATCGGACCTCCCCCCCCCCCCCCCCCCCCCCCCCCCCCCCCCCCCCGTGCTGTTTGTCTCTTTCTTATTGTTGTATATAATAGTCTAGTTTCATTAGCCTGTTTCAGGCAGTCGTTGTTAGTTACTCTGGCAGTGCAAGGAATTCGCAACATTCGTCTCAGGAACCACATGTCTGTTGCTTTAAATTTCTTCTGAATTTGTTCATGTATATTCCATGATTCACTGCCATACAGCAAGACTGGTTTTATGCAGCATTGTTGTTGGCATACTGCGGTGGTAATTTCATGAGAACGATCGGCTGTGAGTCCGACGCCTGGGCTCGTCTCTAGCCAAAGTGAGGGACAGATTGACCACCTATTCCCCCTTCTCTCGTGCGTATAACATGATGAGGCTAACAGATTACGGATTCATAGCCGGGAACTATTTCGGAAACATGTAAGATAAATAATTATAAATTACTTTTTGATTGCAACAGGTCATCTTGTGCCTGGTGCCGGTCGCATTAACATGCTAATTATTCGGGGCGGTTTGTCGACTCAGCAACTTGACATAACACTGCTGTAGTGCGCCGGGCAGAGTACATTCCACATTGGCTGTGTCTTGGCTGCATTTGACATGTGAAGATAGATACAGGGGGGGGGGGGAGTAATTGAGGCCGACGGCAGACAAGCAGACTGATAGACAAGCTGTTGGTTTCATATGCAGACAAGACAGATAGACAGGTAAGCAGGCAGACATGTAGATGAATAAACAGGTCAGCCAGACGGACGAATAAACACGAAGGCACTCGGGCATATATTTACATATGGAAGTAGATTGATAGAGATATGCATTCAACACGACCTCTTTATAACAAACTTCTTCTTCTTCAGCGTTCCGAGCCATTGAGGTTCTTTGCTGCAGAAGGACATGCAATTTAACTAACTATACTGTTAGTTGGTAACTTAGTTACATGGCCAAACCATTTGACTTGCTGCATTCTAATTAAATCCAGCGCTGCTATAATCCCCACTCTAATCCCGATTTCTTCATTTCTGATTTTCTCTCTTCTTGATACATTGCATATTCTTCTCATGAATCTAATTTCTGCTGTTGTGTTCCCCCCCCCCCCCCCCCCCCCTCTTTTTCTGTCAATGTCCAGGGTTGGCATTGGTAGCATAGAGTTAACCGGTAGGCGGTCTCTCTGGCCTAGGAATTAACGTCTTTCTCCGTAATCCCGTATATTCTCGTGAGTAACGTAACTTGCGCGAGAATCGGTAGCGGTTCTCGCAGCGTTGGTAACTTAGGGGTATGTGAGCCGGTCGCTCAGAAAGCAATGGCAAAATACTGAGCGTAATCTTGCCTAGTACATCAACAGCAGCTGAAAAATGCTAATGTTGACTGCAACGTCCTGTAAGGGATATGCATAAAAAAGCATAGAGTTAGTAAACAATATAAAATAACACAAAGCAATGCAGCTTTACATAACATAATTACGACACATACAGGACGTTGTGGCGACTAGCCTTCATTAGCAAATATACGCACGAAACTCAAGATATAGTACAGGAGAAGATCCTCCGGGTACTACATTAATGCAAAAGGACGGAATGAGAAGAATAAAAAGATGGGGAAAAGATGAGAGCAATGAAGAGAAAATGACAATTATGAAAAAATGCTGCATAAACGGGCACTCTCCCGCTGTCTATGTTTCACCTCGACACGGCAAGATACAAGAGGAACAGACTGAGATGAGATGATGAGATGAGATAAATAGAGCGAGAGGAAAAGACAGACATACCCGCAGGCAGATAGTCAGGTAGATAAGCCAGATCGACACGCCGACAGACAGCTAGTCAGACATATAACTAGATGACCAGCCAGATAGCTAGATGGACAGATAGACAGATAGCTAGATTGATAGACAGGCGGATAGATAAACACACAGACCTACCTACAGTCATGGTCAATCAGGCTTACAGACAGTCCAAAAGACAGGCCGACAGACTGGCATTGTACAACACAGTTTTTTGTTTCTTTCGCGAAAGCATCTGTGACAGCCCCAGAGATACTCAAAGGCAACCTGGCAACTTGTCCAGAGCAATTCTTGTACACACCATTCTCGGATAACAGCTGAACTAATCAGCAATATTGTTCAATACATTCTTGTACACGCCATTCTTGGACAACAGCTGAACTAATCAGCAATATTGTTCAATACATTCTTGTACATGTCATTGTCGGACAACAGCTGAACTAATCAGCAATATTGTTCAATACATTCTTGTACACACCATTCTCGTACAACAGCTGAACTAATCAGCAATATTGTTCAATACATTCTTGTACACACCATTCTCGTACAACAGCTGAACTAATCAGCAATATTGTTCAATACATTCTTGTACACACCATTCTTGGACAACAGCTGAACTAATCAGCAATATTGTTCAATACATTCTTGTACACGTCATTCTCGTACAACAGCTGAACCCATGAGTAATATTGTTCAATAAAATCATAGTTATTGCTTCGCACAGAGTGCTGTGAAGATTGTGTTCACCAGCTAACTAGCTAGGTGCGTATCGTCACGAACTTCCTGCATAGAGAACTACACGAGGTCAAGGTTGAGGGATATCGTCCTTGGACAGAAAAGGTTCCTACTCACAAGGCGGATCCCATCATAGTCAGATTTTACTGAATCACACGAGGTGAATAGTCCAGTGCGTTTCCTCTAGCTTTAGAGCATGAACGCCTAGGCAGGGCACTTGATGATGGTGATTTTAGAGAGGGTCGACATGGAAGTCAAATTAATAAAAACAAAGAAAATCATGGTGCATGTTTTTTACAGGACGTTGCCACCAACGCCAACACCAGGTTGGTTTTCTGGGGCCGTTTAAGTTCAATAGTTTGCCATTGCTTTCTGAACGAGAAGTCAACGTTGGATGCAACTGACCGGTGTAGTCAGCGCTATTCCATCGACAGCGCACAGGAAGTTTAATAACTACAGCGCTCTTATCATCCGACCACGTGACTGCCTCAGTTTGAGAAAACCGCCTGAAATTAACAGCTTAACTAATTCAGCGCCGATGGATAATATATCGCCAAATGTGACCTCTCATTTGAACAGAGAAGGACGATATATCGCCATACTAGGATCATCGTGTTCTTTGATTTGTTTCGTGGTATCTTCCGCAATTTTAAAGCTCAGTGATCGAATATTTACTTTATAATACTTGTTCATTTGATTGTGCACAATGTAAGACTAAAGCGTTAACTAATGGCCTCCACACTTCCCCAGAATTCGGAATGTAATTATGCAATAGCTAAGCCAGTGGCAGCTCTCTGTAACAGTTAACTCCACCGATTAAAAAAAAACATGAAGCCTAGACGAAGTCAAAGGTCACTAACGGAAAACAAAAACGTGCTTTAGGTAACCTGTGACACTCGAGCCAACCAGTCAGATTCTCTGCATACATAACGTGGGTGTTGTGTCTAATCGCCGGCAGTTTGTTACATCGTTAGTTAATGGCTGGAACAGTTTTATCACTACTGCCAACCGCGGAGTTAATATGTTTCTGCGGTCTATAAGTAATTTAAAATATAACACATTATATGACTATTCATCATTTTGTTTTTTTTGCTCCGGACATAGAGTTTACGTGGATCTGATTGTTTTTTGCTTACAAAACTAATGTAATTACTCTCTAGATAAATCGTAGGTGCCAGGTAAGTGTTTGCCAGGACCTGGTCACAGGTATACACATTAACCTGACAGAAAGGATAAAAGCGCTCGCTCTTAAACTTTCGATAAGCTGATGGCGAGGTAGGCGATTCGACCCCCAACACCGTCATTAAGCTGAACTTAAACGTTGAATTATCGCTCAGAAAACAATGGCAAACTACTGAACGTTCATTTGCCTAAGAAATCAGCCTCTTCTTACTTGATCGCAACGTCTGCAAAGGACAGGCAACATTTATTCAATTATTTATAGTATAGTGACAGGTATGTTGAAATAATTTCCTTGTACATTATAAAATAATCCTGCAAATTGCCTAAACGTCGTTTTTGAAAGATCATAAGACAAGACTCAATCGCAACTTATCAGAAAGATGACAGTCATAATTTCCATGTTTTTTGCATATCCATTACAGGACGTTGCAGTCGACATCATCATTTTTCAGCTGCTGTTGATGTACTAGGCAAGATTACGCTCAGTAGTTTGCCATTGCTTTCTGAGCGACCGGCTTACATACCCCGTAAGTTGCCAGCGCGGCGAGAACCGCTATTGATTCTCGGGCAGGTTACGTTACTCAGGAGAATATACGGGATTATGGAAAAAGACGTTAACTCTAAGCTAGGGAGACCGGCCTAGAAATAAACTGGAACATATTGTGACAACTGAAAAGATTTATGGAAGGAGAGACAGAGAAAGACAACGCTTGTTATTCTTGTGTGATGGAGCGGAAGGGGAACAAAAGGGTGTCAGCAAGCGAATTGACACCTGCCGTTGGAGATCGCTGGATGTGGAAAGGCACGATCGCTCACGACGGTCGACAAGGCTTGATAACTACGGATAAAGAATAATACCTAACTTTTTGCATGCCAGGTGATGATGACAGATACGGAATAATAAAATACCTTACTATTTGCATGGCACTTAATGATGACGGGTTAGATGGATCACGTTAAAATAGAAAGAATTGCAACAACTTCACTGAAGAGAAAGAAGTAATTAATGAAAGAAGTTGTCTCCTCCTTAGAAGAGGGCACAGTGGAGTCATCGCCCTTGTGTTTCCGGAGCCCAAAAGTGGAAGTAAAAAACGGTAACTCTGCAGACCTCCTGGGTATGTCGTAGATATCGACTCAGGCGGGTTGGTTTGGGACCGGGTATCTCACACCGTCGAAACAAATCAGCCAATATCTAACCGATTATGAATTGGCGTACAGAGGGCTTGGCATGCGTGGTTGTGGGACTATACACCACTGAGAGCCTCAAATGGCGAAGAAGAAGTAGAAGATATTGGCTTGATCAATCTTATCTTATACAGGTGTGGAAGACAAATTGGATCTATCACATTAATTTCCCACGTATAGATATTTATGACAAATTCAAAATGGTTTTCAGACTGGGTAACTTGTCCTGATATATTAGATGTTGTCAGGCTGATTGGTTTTCTAAGTCTAAAGAACAGCAACAATGTAACCTCCTGTACAGGCAGACAAGGGCGGTTAAAGAGAGTTGGTTTGAGAATGGCGCCTTCATCTGTAGAACCATTCAGTCTACAAACTAACCATGAAATGTAAATGGCTTACAATGAGCTTGGCCTGCAAGGTTGTGGCACTAAACTTCACTAAAAGTCTTAGAGGCAGATGAAAAAGAAGAAGAAGAAGAAGAACATGAAGAAGCAGAAGAAGAAGAAGAAGAAGAAGAAGAAGAAGAAGAAGAAGAAGAAGAAAAAGAAGAAGAAAAAGAAGAAGAAAAAGAAGAAGCAGAGTAAGAAGAAGAAGAAGAAGAAGAAGAAGAAGAAGAAGAAGCAGAGTAAGAAGAAGCAGAAGTGGGGGAGGAGGAAGAAAAGAAAGAAGAAGAGTAAGAAAAAGAAAGATTAGAAAGAAGAAGAAGAGGAGGATGAAGAAGGAAAAGATGAAGAAACTTACTTTAGTTTAGTTTAGTCGACGGATCATCATCACGGAACACGGGTGTAACCCATAAGTGCTCCGCTCTACTCCTAACTCATTGAATGAATCACCAGAAAACGATAAGTAGATTGTGAGCTTTACTGATTACAAGAAACAAATTGGACGTTGCGGCCAAAGCCTTCATCAGCACAGAACAAATAAACACAGATCGACACAAATCGTACTGCTAACTCAAGCCTGAGTCAGGAGAAACTCAGCTCAGTGCACGAACTCCGTAGCACAGGCGAGGATCCTACAGTACTTGTGTAGGTTTTTAACTCAAAATTTTGCCCGGGCAGCGCCGTTAGACTACTCTTTTTCGATTTCCAACTACCAAGGGATTTTTTACGTGCGTCCGATCTCACTATCCAGAGACCAGGGCAAATTTTGTTAATAGAAGTCCACGTGAAAAAATCTCGGCCCTCATCGGGGCTTGAACCCGGGACCTCCAGCAGTCGAGGCAGACACCATACCTCGAGACCACTCAGCCCATTAGACGAAGAAGAGTAAGAAGAAGAAGCAAAGAGAGGAAGAAGAAGAACTGAAGGAGGAAGAAGTAGAAGAAGAGCAAGAAGAAGAAGAAGAAGAAGAAGAAGAAGAAAAAGAAGAAGAAGGAAAAGAAGAAAGAGGAGAAAGAAGAGGGAGCAGAGGAGGAGGAGGAGGAAGAAGAAGAAAGGGAAGAAGAAGAAGAAGAAGAAGAAGAAGAAGAAGAAGGAGAGGATGAAGAAGAAGAAGAGGATGAAGAAGAACATAACGAAGAAGAAGAAAAAGATGAGGAGGAGGAAGAGGAATGAGAAGAACAAGAAGAAGAAGAAGCAGAAGAAGAGGAAGAAGAAGAGGAGGAAGAAGTATAAGTGGAGGATGAGGGAGAAGAAGAAGAACAAGAAGAAGAAGAAGAAGAAGAGGAGGAGGAGGAGGAGGAGGAGCAAGAGAAGGAGGAACAATTATAAGGGGAAAAGAAGAACACGAAGAAAAGCAGCAGAAGAAGAAGGAATAGATGGAGAAGAGGAGACAAGAAAAGAAGAAAAGGAGGAAGAGGACAAAGAGAAAAAGAAGAAGAGGATGAAGAGAAGAAAAGAGATAAGGAAGAAAGAAGAAAAAAAAAGAATAGGCGGAGGGAGCAGAAGAAGAAGAAGCAGAAGAAGAAGAAGCAGAAGAAGAAGAAGAAGAAGAAGAAGAAAAGAAAGAAGAAAAAGAAGAAGAAGAAGGAGAAGAAGAAGAAGAAGAAGAAGACTAAGAAGCGTATTGTGTACTGCCGATTAAAAATATATAGATATCATGTTTTATTTCAAAAAACAGGATTTGATGTCAGGCTGCAGACGACAAGATCAAAGCTGTGACTTTGAGAAATGATGTTTCCCGCGCGTGTTCTTGTCATCTGTTACATAATTGCCGTACACGCCGATGGAGATGAGAGTAAGAACGAGGCTAGTTTGAAGAATATAACAAACACCGATGGAGACGAGAGTAAGAACGAGGCTAGTTTGAAGAATATAACAAACAACAATAACAGCAAACTACCAAAGATTCACATTAGTTGTCAGGACGTACCGCAAAGCTGAAGTAGTTCAAGATGATGATCAGCAGCAAGATGTTGAACTTGGGGACAGCTCCAATGACTTGTCTGTTGATATTAAAGATCGCGAAGAGATAATCAATGACAAAGCTAGGGAACTTGACAGGTCCTTTAGTGGTAGTCTTGAGAGCGCCAAGTTTAACGAACCAGAAAACAGTAAAAGCAGCGATAAGGCAGCCACTAATGGAGCTTCCCTACTCACACAATCCTTTGAGAGAATATCCAATATGGCTACTTTAGCCTGGGATTACGTCACTCACACAGAGAAGCAGACACAGCGACCTAGTGCAAGAAATAACCTGTCAGGGTTAGAGAGTCTTAATGAAGTGCACGAATCACCTAAAACGGAACCATTCGATGATGGAAACGGAGAAAACGATGTGTATTTTGAAGAAGATAATCTTAAAAACACAGAAGCGGTTAGCCAAGTATTTCTGCAGGAAAACAGCGTAGATCAACACGACCATACATTTCTCAATGACAAAAAAAGTCTTGACAAAGTCAGCAGTGGAACAATTAATGGCGATGATATAAAACTCGACTCGCCAGTTCACAAAATAAAACCCAAATCTGAAAGAAATTTACGAAATGAGAAAGTCGAAGACTCTAAATTAAAATTAGTATCGTTGTCTCATTCACGCAAATATGTCAAGAACTCAAAAGTACGGAAAGACCCGAGCCAGCAGAAACATTCTTCTGGCAAAAAAATCTCGTCTGCCTTACTCTCAGTCCGACAGTAGTGGGAATGGTACACAAGACAACGGAAAAAGCGGTTCCAATGAAACAATAAGTGTTGAAGAACACGAAGAAAACACTCTCCTGCAAGCCGACCAGTCGTCATATCTGTGGTCCTTCTATCGTCTGTCAGACACGACCGGTGACCACACAGCAAAACACCCAGACAGCGGACCGGAGGACACCGAGATAGATGACGACACCGGAAGTGGTTAGTATGTTAATATTATGTTTTTTGTAACTATAACTGCCACAGCTACTGATACAACAACAACAACAACAACAACAACAACAACAACAACAACAACAACAACAACAACTACTACTACTACTACTACTACTACTACTACTACTACTACTACTACTACTACTCAGTGTTGCCATCTCCCTTTGACGAAAAAGCACCACAATCGATCCAAAAAAGCACTAAAAAGCACCAATTTTTTTTGGAAAGCACAAAAAACAAACAAACAAAAAAACGCACCAACTGTTTTTATTACAAATGTAACAAGGTAGCACATTATAATTTATTATTCTCACTTCATATTACAATGAAGTTTATTCCAGATCCGCCAAATCCCAATCAGAACAACTCTCGAGCCAAAAAAGCACTTAATTGCAATAATATTTTTTGGGAAATCACTAAGACAAGCACTGGCGGTATTAATTCAAAATGTTATAAAGTAGCACATTATAATTTATTATTATCACTGAATATTAGAATGAAGTTTATTCCAGATCTACCAAATCCCAGTCAAACAACTCCTCTTCAGTTTCTGTAGCTATTTCCTGCTGTGTTTGCTCTTGCAATGATGATGATTGAAAGAAACGTGTATATGATTCATGTGATCCAATTTTTCGTAGAATATCCTTAGGTAGTTTTTAATCATGACAGCATTTGCCATATCTTTTCATTCCATATCTAATAGTCAAAACAGCTGTCAAACTCTTTAAGCTCAGTCTATTCCGCAATTTTGATTTTATAATTCCCATCTGACTGAAAATACGTGCCACGTCCGCATTAAATGAGGTAAAATGAGCGCAGTTAAAGCTAAATCTGTAAGATCTCGGAAAGGATTTTCACCGGTGGCATCCCTGTATGAGGCTATTTCTGCTCACAGTCCTAGTATGCCAGAGGTCTGTGTCCACTGCATATGAAGAAGTTTACTCCACTGGAAATCGATGCGGGTGAGAGTAGCTTCATCTTTTACAGATATTTTAACAAGATCCAATATACGGGGCGTCATTGGCTGTAGACATTCACTTCCACTAAGACATGACATGGACTGCAAAACTCGAACGTTATCGGGCAAACGTAATCGCAGCTGTGTCAACAGCTCTATTAAAAACTGTATGCACCTTCTACGAATTTCTTTCTCATCAGGAAACCTGTAGCCTGTAGCCTGCTATTTCTTTCTCAAACTCATAACCTAGATTGGGATTAGGATCTAAATAATCTTGAATAGCATCACTTCTGTTATTCCCCCCCCCCCCCCCCCCCAGGAATAGCAATCTTTGAACGATAGAATCAGTAAGTTGGACAAGATCGCTGAGTAGTTTTATGTTGGATCCTGTATATCTGCTTCGAATTTCTTATTCACACTTTGAACTTCTCCGAGAATATGCTTGAGAAATATGAGATACACATAGTTTTTCATGCCGCGAAACATAGAATGTAGAAGGTCTACTGTATAACAGCGCTCGTTGAATCTTGTTATATCAAAATGAGTTATGAGCTCGACCCACTGCTGCAATATTCTGACAATGGCAGATTGAATGGACATCCATCGTGTCTGGCTTAATTGAACAACCTTCAGCGGATGTTGTCCATCATTTAATAAAGCAAAAAGCTCCCCGTACTTTGCTTGACGAAGACTTGAGTGAGAAAACCAGTTATATGTTTCTCTAATCATGAACTCTATGTTCCTGGGCAGACAAGCAGCTGCAGCCTGTGACACTGCCAGCTGAAGGGACGGGAATGACATACACACCTAACTAGTACCAGATGAGGAACTACGGATTTTAATTTTGAATATACTCCGTTGTTTACACCTGTCATAACAGATGAATTGTCAGTGGCGAGTGCAACTAGTCTTTGCAACTCAAGTCCATTTTTGTTGAAACAATCTTTTAACGCATTGCATATTGCCTGCGCGTTGTAGTCACTCACTTCAACTAAATCGTATTAAAGGGAATTAAATTACTTGAATATTGCACGGTAATGTACTAAGACTGTTTTACTCTCTCGCTTCAGTTCAAATTCAGCTTTTTAGTGTGCCCAAAATGATTTTTTAAAGTAATTTTTACCACCCAAAAAAGCACTAAAAAGCACCCCCCCCCCCAAAAAAAAAAAAAAACTAAAATAAAAAAAAATAAAATAAAATTGTGAAGCACCAAATTAGAGCGGCCGCGCTAAATGTAAAATTTTGGCACTAAATGACTTGAAAAAGCACTAAATTTAGGACGAAAAGCGTCAAAATGGCAACACTGCTACTACTACTACTACTACTACTACTACTACTACTACTACTACTACTACTACTACTACTACTACTACTACTACTACTACTACTACTACTACTACAACTGCTGCTACTACTACTTGTTGTAGCGTAGCGTCAGCTACAATGATAGAGAATATATCAAAGTTCCTGCGAATAGACTTTCTATGAATAGAAAAATAAGTCACTGGAGATGACAAGACTGAATAGCTCGTAATACTAGCAGGAGTTGTTGTTGTTGTTTGTCCTTCAAGAATGATGATGACCATTCATTTCATCCAGTGGGGTTGAAAGTATGGAGCCGTGAGTTCTAAGATGGCTGATGAGGCCTATTGTGGCTCGAAATGTTCTTTGACAATGCGGACAAAGAATGCTTGACGTTTCTGGAGGAGGATTTTCTGCAGTGGTTTTTCTGTTCTGTCTTTTCTTCATAGCTCTTGCAGTCCTGGATTGCCTCACAAGTGACTGCACCCTTGCGTAATGATGCACGCCACGAATTTCGGTCTCTGGCTGCAGTCTCCCAGGTGTCATGATGAATTCCAAAAGCATTCAGTGAGATTTTCAGAGTGTCTTTAAAGCGTTTCCTCTGGCCGCCTTGGGAGCGTTTACCACAACAACAAAAAATAGTCGCCTTTGCCGTAAAAAAATTCAGGAGTAAAGGTCTCAGAACAGGTCTAGTCTTCTAACAGTGTTCAGGCAGACAGGAATGGCGTACAATTATACTTGTATGATAAAGACAGTCTGCCAAAATTGTCTAGCTACGTTGCCTGAAAGAAAAAGCTCAAGCCCCCTAACTCTAATCACTCTCACCGACACAGAGAAAGACAGAGTAAAATATTTAAAAGAAACAAACTTTCGTATCTTCTCACTCTACTATGACTAAGATTACTAAATAAGGTAACAACTAGCGGTTGTAAATTTTAGAAACTAACAATGTTATAGTTTAATCATTGAATGTGGCCTGAAATAGATTTTTTTAATTATTGGAATGTAGATGGTGGTTGCCAACGGTAAGCTTGGCCACTTATCTTCCGTATCTGGTCCTCTGGGGTTTGGCAATCAGGTTGGCAACTCTCCCGTCAGTTTCTCCTCTTCGGTTGAATTGACTACATGAACTCCAGCTGAGTGGCGGACTTAATAATACTAATTGTCACTCTCAAATGTCTATCTTCGGTGCAACACGGCACAATCACTAGCACAATGTTTGTTTAGTCACCCTAAGTTTAACCACAACTTTTCAGCTATTATTGTGAGTGGTTTCGTGGTGGTTGTTGCTTCACACAGAGTCAGTCACAGTTGGCTCATCCAAAGCTGGGCGCTGAAGGTGTCAAATCTGTGAAATACAGCGAGAACACGCAAATCTTCTGTCACAACATCTGTAAGCATCAGCCATGGACTGTTCACTGATGGCCATATACATCTCATATGCAGAAACAAAATAGCATGAGTTATCTGTCCCTGCTCCCTATAATTCCCTATCCTAGGATCAATATCAACACACTGACCTAAGGAAAACAGCTTAATAAAATTATTCTATTCTTTCTTATAAGTGAATATAATAATTATTCAGTAATAATTACAAATATAATAATAATTATATTATTAAAATATAATAGATTGATTGATTGATTGATTTAGGAACCGACATCACAGCATTCGGGACATTCCCATAAGCATATATATGCTATATAATATATATATATATAATACTTAGCAAGTAATCTAGAGGTAGATACATATACAATCTATTAAACAGATTACTGCCATAATAATAGTTATGTTCAAATTCTGAGGCTATATTCCTAGCATATATTTAATAATTATTCTATGTAACATATATGTTAAAATACACACTATTTACTTAAGTATCAGTATGTAATAGACTGATAGACTGAAGGTTAATGCAGTGGCAGGCAAGATCAGTGCTGAGAATTTGCGAGAAATCACCGATGGGAAATAGTGAACTGCCTAGGGTCTCCCACGCTAGAAATTTGACCTTCCCTGCGTGGTTCGTACGATTCCCTATTTTCGCGGCACCACTAATTCTGTTAAATATAATTAATTCACAATCACTACCACATCCTCGAAATATCACACGCTACTGAAATGCCTAATGTTATTTCCTAAACTAACTGCTAGATATTTATATCCTTATTCTATTTCTATAAGGATTAACGGAAAATACGTTCTACGACTTTATCCAGTTTTACAACTATCTCAAATCGTCTACACCGCTCTAAATCTCATGTGGAGGTAATTCCCGACGCAGTTACGTTTGTTGTTTGTCCATCAAGAATGATGGTGACCATTCATTTCATCCAGTGGGGTTGAAGGTATGGAGCCGTGGGTTCTAAGATGGCTGATAAGGCCTATTTTGCCTCGAAATGTTCTTTGACAATGTGGGCAAAGAATGCTTGACGTCTCTGGAGGAGGAATTTCCTGCAGTGGTTTTTCTGTCCTGCCTTTTCTTCACAGCTCTTGCAGTCCTGGTTGCCTCACATATAACTGCACCTTTGCGTAATGATGCACGCCATGAATTTCGGTCTCTGGCTGCAGCCTCCCAGGTGTCATGATGAATTCCAAAAGCATTCAGTGAAATTTTCAGAGTGTCTTTAAAACGTTTCTTCTGGCCAATTTGGGAGCGTTTACCCCAACGCAGTTCGCTGTAAAAAATTCGTTTAGGGAGCCTGTGATCTGGCATGCGAGTCAAGTGATCAGCCCAGCGAATCTGATTCTTCATTAGTAGAGTGTGGATACTGGGCATGGATGCTCTTTCTAGGACTTCAGTGTCTGGAATCTTGTCTTGCCATTTAATCTTCAGTAGCTTCCTTAGGCAGACTGTGTGGAAATGGTTTAATTTCCTAGCGTGTCGCTGATAAACAGTCCAGGTTTCACAAGCATATTGCAGCGTGGATAATACAACTGCTTTGTAGCTTTTAGCTTTGTTTGTAGGCTTATTCCAGTTCTGTCCCATACATTCTTGTACAGTCTGCCAAAGGCCGCACTGGCCTTGGAGATTCTTGCATTCACTTCGTCATCAATTGTGTCAGCTTGTGACACAGTGCTGCCAAGATAGGTGAATTTGTCCACAACACTTAGTCTATGATCATTCACTTTGATATTCGGCACAGTGTGATTATTCCCTGGAGCTGGCTGGTACATAACTACAGTCTTCTCCAAGTTGATATTGAGCCCAAAGTTGGCACAGGCATGTGAGAAAGCTGAAACATTATGTTGCATGTCCGCCTCTGAGTTGGCGTACAGAGCGCAATCATCAGCAAACAGGAGCTCTCTGACGATGTCGCTGTTAATTTTAGTTTTAGCTTTCAGCCTTCTGAGGTTGAATAACTTTCCATCCATACGGTAGTTGATGTCTATTCCAATGTCGTCGTTCTCGAAGGCATTCGTCAACATGGCTGAAAACATGAGGCTGAACAGTGTTGGTGCCAGGACACATCCTTGCTTCACTCCATTGGTGACAGGAAAGGGTTCAGACAGTCCACCATTTTCCTGTAGTCTTGCCTGCATGCCGTCATGAAATAGCCGCACTATTTGGACAAACTTTCGTGGAAAGCCATATTTTGCCATAATCTTCCACAGTCCTTCTCTGCTGACTGTATCAAAAGCCTTGGTAAGGTCAATGAAAGTGGAGAACATTTCAGAGTTCTGTTCCTGACATTTCTCTTGCAGCTGCCTTGCAGCGAAAATCATGTCAACAGTTCCACATTCTTTTCTGAAGCCACATTGACTCTCAGGAAGAAGGCCTTGATCGAGATGGGCTGTGAGGCGACTGAGAATAATTCTGGCAAGTATCTTCCCTGCGATTGAAAGCAAGGTGATGCCTCGATGGTTATCACAGGATTGGCGGTTTCCTTTACGTTTTTAAAGGTGGACGTTTACGTTTACGGTTACGTTTACCCATTTCCCAGCGTGGCGTAAGGTTTACCCTTACTACTTATAATATATGCGATCGAGTTTAGCCGTTAAAATAACCTATTATCGGCGGTTTCCCCGACTTAACTTCACACAGAAATATCGAGCGCACACGACAATATTAATATTATCGACACAATCTAAATACTTTACCCTTCCTATTTTCGGACTACATTTGTCAGTTTCGAAACTGCCTCCTGGAATCTATATAATATATATGAACTAGCTGACCCAGCCCGGCTTCGCCGGGGATCTATCTATCTATCTATCTATCTATCTATCTATCTATCTATCTATCTATCTATCTATCTATCTATCTATCTATCTATCTATCTATCTATCTATCTATCTATCTATCTATCCCATCCCCCTACCTACCACCTAAAACCCACCTACCTACCTACCTAACCCCCCCCCCCCCAACC
>JACEFZ010014831.1:0-22805 GCA_014155875.1 Cepaea nemoralis
AAAATTCCCACTGTTTCTGGCTTGTGACGCTTGTTTATAGCTTACTCCCACTATTCGTGTACAGAAACACATCGAACTACAACAGATGTTTGGTCATCAATCCCCCCATAGAATATGTAGCTGTCCCGGGAGTCCTGTACCAAATGGAAATCATATTAATATTTGTTTGCTATTTCAAAATAGCTCGTTTGGCATTTCAGCGTAAGAAAGCCAGCCAAGCTAGACAACTGCGCCTAGATGGAGGCAGGTCAAAACGGAACACCTTCAATACAAGTAGGACAGCAGTATGGAGAAGTGTGAAGTTTTTCGCGACAGTGTATGGCATATTTTTTGGGTGTACTTATCCAGGATTTTTAGCGGTTGTCATCAATAGTATCGACTCGATTCCATCGTATCTGTTCATGTTACTGATGTTCTTACTTTTGATGCATTCAACGTTTAATTTTGTGGCATTTCTAAACATGAACAATGATTTTCGTCAGGGCTTCAAACACACATTTGTAGTAATGCAACCCAAGTGTTTGAAAGCAAACAATACAAACGGAATTCAAGAATGATACTTCCAAGATGCACCAATGCCAAATGACGTCCTGGGGTATAAATGAACACTGCAAAGAAGCTGGTACAGAACAGCTCGTTATGAACATTCAACGTCAACTGGCAAGCTCGAGAAGCCAAAACTGAACTGGATAAATAAGTCCACTCCGTCAGACGTTAGCAGTTAGATCGTGCTTTATTTCTGCAGCACGCCGGCTTGGTACAATGTCTTGGCAAAAAACATAGAACAAATACTGGGCCTGTTCTGTCCATGCGAGACAGTATCACACTTATGATGCGAACCGAGATCATGTCCAAAACCAGGTCCGCTAAAATTTACACACACTAACTTGGCCCGTCAACACGGCGATCTTCTCTCTATCCGATATCCTCTAAGTCTCCTTCTCGGCGTTTCTCTGATCTTGAGGTTCTGCATTCGTCTCGAAATTCAATCGTGGCTTAGATGAACGTTGTCTCCACACATCGACTCGTCCATTCCATGTAATGACTCCGCCACCAGTGCGATATAATGCCAGAACGTCGCCAGCCTATTGTCCCCAAATCCACATAGCTGCCGCTTCTGTCAAGCTTCCATGTCCGTCTGCTCTTGCTGTTGTTGACAATCTTTCGTGACGTTTTTGTCTTACCAAGTCAATCCCTAGTTTTCCACAAGATTTGGGTTACAGGATTCTCTGCTACTTCTGATTTGCCTCATTACGTCACACCTGTTACTTGGCAACCAATAACATTAGATATGCAGATGATACAGTCTTGGTTACACACAGTGAACTGAACCTGCAACATTTAGTAGATGCTATTGTTGCTTACAGTGAAAAACTAGGGTTACAATTGAATTGTAAGAAGATACAGATTATGATCGTCACTGGTAAGAAGGAAATACAGCAATGTAATATACAAGTAAATGGGCATATTCTTAAACAAGTGAATGGGTACAGTTATCTCGGAACAGTCATAACATCTGTTGGAAGATGCGTTGAAGAGATTAGCACAAGAATTGCCATTGCGAAGATAGCCTTTTGCAAGATGAAAAACATACTGACCAATAAAACTATATCATCTGAAACGAGAAAAAGAGTGTTGAAATGCTACATAACCTGTAATAGTGTATGGTTGTGAAGATTGGACAATGAGCAGACAAACTGAAAAAACATCTGATGGCTGTGGAAATATTGTTTCTGAGGAAAATGCAAAGAATACTCTGGACAGAGAGAAAAACCAATGAACAAGTTCTACAAGAAACAAATGAAGATCGTAAACTGATTAGAGACATTAGACTTAGTCTTTCCTCTTGAGCCTAAGGCAACGCATAGTGTAGTAGTCATGGCTCTCCATGTCCGGCGGTTCCCTGCTACCTGTTGTAGATCCTGGATGTTCACTTGGCCGTTGAATGAGCCTTCTCTGATGGTGGTTCTACGCATTCTAAGTCCTTAGACTTAGACAGTAAAAATTATGTGGACATGTTATGAGAAGAAATAAATTGGAGAACTTAATGACAACTGGCAAGATCAAAGGGAACAGACCAAGGGGAAGACCGAGAAGTAAATACCTGGATGGCTTGGCCACGTAGCATGGTCGAGACAGAAACACGGAGCTAATCCACAACTCTGGTGATCGAGTGAGATGGCAAAACATGACCGCCCACGTTTATCGGCATGACACATGATAGATGGACTTCGTAGAAATGTAACTGAAGTCAATACAAGGTATACATATTTGTTCATTAAAGTCTATAGATTAGATGCTTCTTTGGTTCATAATTAATTTTTTTTTTTTTTTGGCGGGGGGTATGTGTGGTGTGTGTGGGAGATGGGGGGAGAGAGAGGGGGTGAATGTTTGTTTGGTTTGTTGTAAATCCTCTTAAAAACTGAGTAAATTGGTAGTCAGATGTCTTGACGTTCAGATCATCTAGGTCTTGCAAAGAGTTGTGGTTTCTGGCTGAGGCTGGTGTAGAGACTCTACCCGTGACTGGCTGAGACTGGTGTAGAGACTCCACCCTTGACTGGCTGAGACTGGTGTAGAGACTCCACTCTTGACTGACTGAGACTGGTGTACAGACTGATCCCTTGACTGGCTGAGACTGGTGTAGAGACTGATCCCTTGACTGGCTGAGACTGGTGTAGAGACTGATCCCTTGACTGGCTGAGACTGGTGTAGAGACTGATCCCTTGACTGGCTGAGACTGGTGTAGAGACTGATCCCCTGACTGGCTGAGACTGGTGTAGAGACTCAACCCTTGACTGGCTGAGACTGGTGTAGAGACTCCACTCTTGACTGACTGAGACTGGTGTAGAGACTGATCCCTTGACTGGCTGAGACTGGTGTAGAGACTGATCCCTTTACTGGCTGAGACTGGTGTAGAGACTGATCCCTTGACTGGCTGAGACTGGTGTAGAGACTCCATTCTTGACTGGCTGAGACTGGTGTAGAGACTCCATTCTTGACTGGCTGAGACTGGTGTAGAGACTGATCCCTTGACTGGCTGAGACTGGTGTAGAGACTGATCCCTTGACTGGCTGAGACTGGTGTAAATACTGATCCCTTGACTGACTGAGACTGGTGTAGAGACTGATCCCTTGACTGGCTGAGACTGGTGTAGAGACTCCATTCTTGACTGGCTGAGACTGGTGTAGAGACTGATCCCTTGACTGGCTGAGACTGGTGTAGAGACTGATCCCTTGACTGGCTGAGACTGGTGTAGAGACTCCATTCTTGACTGGCTGAGACTGGTGTAGAGACTCCATTCTTGACTGGCTGAGACTGGTGTAGAGACTCCATTCTTGACTGGCTGAGACTGGTGTAGAGACTCCACCCTTGACTGGCTGAGACTGGTGTAGAGACTCCACCCTTGACTGGCTGAGACTGGTGTAGAGACTCCACCCTTGACTGGCTGAGACTGGTGTAGAGACTCCACCCTTGACTTGCTGAGACTGGTGTAGAGACTCCACCCTTGACTGGCTGAGACTGGTGTAGAGACTCCTCCCTTGACTGGCTGAGACTGGTGTAGAGACTCCACCCTTGACTGGCTGAGACTGGTGTAGAGACTCCTCCCTTGACTGGCTGAGACTGGTGTAGAGACTCCACCCTTGACTGGCTGAGACTGGTGTAGAGACTCCACCCTTGATTGGCTGAGACTGGTGTAGAGACTCCACCCTTGACTGGCTGAGACTGGTGTAGAGACTCCACCCTTGACTGGCTGAGACTGGTATAGAGACTCCACCCTTGACTGGCTGAGACTGGTGTAGAGACTCCTCCCTTGACTGGCTGAGACTGGTGTAGAGACTCCACCCTTGACTGGCTGAGACCGGTGTAGAGACTCCACCCTTGACTGGCTGAGTAAAAACATAATGTCTTTGTGTCGCCGTCTTTTTCTTCTGTCCTATATCCGTCGTTGAGGTATAGGTCCTCAAAAAATCACCACAAGATGTCCTTTCTGTTGCTATCTTCTGCAGCTTCCTCCATGCCCTCCCCATATAGTTCATCTATGTCCTTAATTCACTTCTCCGTGCGTTATTAGGTCATCAAATATTCAGTTAGCTTGGTGGGATCCAGACAAGAAAGTGTATAGTTACATTATCCTCATTTCTCAACGAGTATCCTTTCCGATCTCTTGCTGAATATCTGGCATATGTCTATTCCTATTCATTGGTAATTCTTACACGTTTTATCCCCACTATTCTGCTAATGTACATTGTAATGGAGATCAATGAGGGTCATTGCTGGAACTGAGAAGTTTGCTCTGTGGACAAATTCAACAGACGGTTCTGCGGAAAGAGACAGGGCACTCTGGGATAGAAAGCTGTATCAAACTGCTTGCCTTTAACCCCCGATAATGGTACTCATCTTTAGAGAAAATCTTGCAATATATGGACTATCTCACTGACTGCGCGGAACAAATCGATACAAAAACTCTGGTTGTTGTCAACAGAACCACATTTATGCAATTGCTTTTCAATGGCTCGGTAAATAGCTTTCTTTGCTTGAGTGTCAACTGTTTAGTGATAAACTGTAAGCGCGGTGTGCATGACATGCAACAAATAACAGTAAAGCATATCGGAGTAGCCTACAAATTGGCGTTTAAAGTAGTTCAAATATATACTAAGTAAATGACACGAAGGCGTTGTGATATAGAACAATCCTTTCCGCTTTGTTCTTGTACACCGTTACATTCATTCCATACCGTGCCAACTGACTGCACTTAACTATGATGTATGGAAGCCAAATCTGGATTATACGCATGCATTTGTGTCGACTGTTTTCACGTGGTATATGAGTTTCCAACCATAATAGCACGAAGGTAGTTAGCATTCTTAACGGTCTTAATGTAACTAATATACAGAAGGCCGGTAGCCGTGGCGAACGCGGTTTGTGAGCCCGTATACCCGGGTTCGAAACACAGCGGTGCTGGTTTTTTCGAAAAAGGTATAGGTGCCGGTCGTTCAGAAAGCAATGGCAAACTACTGAACGTAAAGTTTGCCCAGGAATCACGAACAGCGAGAATTCTGGGGTTGACTGCTACGTCCTGTGCAGGACATGCAACTAAATTTTTAAAAAAGCATTGAGGTCATTGAGAAAGGATATGATATAAATTCACGTGTATTGATTCTCACTCCTGCAAGCAGAGGGAACGAGTACACATAAGAGGATATATCCGACAATAAAAACATTGAAAGCTGAACTAGTGTCGTGTCTTCATCTAAAGTGTCGTCCCTGGAGTGAGGGGAGTCAACACCCACATTATATTTTACCCCCTTTCTAATAACCTGGAGAATCCACCAGCTTCCGTCCAACACACTCCATCAGCCCGTGGACACCTTTTCCTATCTCTCTCTCACTGTCGTACTATGCCCCCTCTCATTCTTCCCCAACGCAAGATATTCAACAACTCATTCTTCCAACAATTAATAAAGATTAATTTATTAAAAGAAAAAGTGTAATGTACGTGAGGCGTGTATGCGAAGAAAATGTGTGTTGGGTATTCTAATGTAAATGTGGAGGTCAGACTACAAAGTTCATGATCAGAGTCCACTCATCATGGCAAGGATTACACGACATCACAAGAATCAGCACAATGGACCTCACCGACGTCGTTTCCTTCTCTCTAGACATGTCCTCCTCCAGGAGCTCTGATGACCATGAAATCTGATTCCCATTCAAATCTATAATCCGTGAACGATACTATTTTTTTTGTTCCTAACAAAAACTGTTCCTAATAGTTTCATAGAAAACTGAGACCTCACAATTCCTGCGCAGTGAAAAAAAATGGAACACTGTCCCATGAACATGACGTTTTTCCTTCTTGCGAAATGTTCTAACGTTTTCTACTCTTAAAACAGTTATTATCTAGTCTCAAATAGATGTCTTTATTTTCTAGATATTGTCTTAATGTTATGATTTCCTTGATACTTGGAACAACTCACTCTTCAATGTTTGGGTTTCATCTAATGTGAACATCAGTCCCTACTGATCTAGTAATAAGTGGACTGAACATCCATCACTCACTGGTGTGTTCACGAATGGCATGAAATCAAAACTCATTACTATGTTGCGGTCCACAGGTATTGTGTAATCTTCTTAGTAATGTTATCAGTATTTATCCTGTAGGATACTTATACTATTCAGCTCCACCGAGCCAATGTTTATCAACTTCTTCTAGCATAGCCCCATTGAGAAAGTTGCTGGCCAATCTTCCTGCACCAACAATTATCTGGGATCTGATTTTTCAAAGGTTCTGTGTTCTTCATCCCAACCAGAGGGAACCTGTAAAATATATAACACAACTGGTGATAGCCTCCCCGTCACTGATCCTTATTAGATGATCATGGGCCATCGGCCTTGCTCAGAAAAATACATTGAACCTAAATCTGTCAGGGACAGATGAACTCAACACATTGGTGTTCATCAGGCCAAGACAAGAAGAAAAAAAACAACAAACAGAATGCGGAACCCCGCCCACCAGGGAGCACCCACTGGAATATCCAATTATCCCTCATTACTCAATTCTCGACTAGTAAGGCTTATCAATACTTCACTACTCTATTTTCAACTAACAGAGCCAATTATCACTTCACTACTCTAGCTAGTTTCAACCATGCTACTGCCTAAATTAATTAGGCCTAATTACACTATGTAATGACCTAAACTCTAGTTATATCCAACACTAGATTATTCCACATTATTTACATCTAAACGATTTATTGTAAATACCTTATAAACACTCAGCCCTATCCCACATCGAATCTATGCTTGCCATAAAGGACACATGCTCCTCAACATTAGTTGATATCGAACATGCTAGATTCTTTGCGAATTAAAACAGCGCGAGTCAAAACACTTCCACCCAGGCCCACACTCTTGCGTAAAACTAACGATAACAAATTTGTCCTCATTCAGCCTAGGATTGTCCTAGTCACGTCATTCGATGTAACCCTCCCCCAGGTTGCCTCCCGGTCCGGACTATTTTCCCGTACATCAAAGGTCCCTCCCGCCCGGGATCTATAGACTTCATTTCTTCTGTCAACAGCAGGTGTTTTTTAGGGGCAGACAATTCGTCAGAAATACTCTCTGTCCAACAGGCAATCCTCAAGGTCGGCGGTGCCGTTTGATCTATCTGCCACTTGTTGTAAACAACTGCAGCTGTGCATACAGACAGTCTTTGGTAATTTCTATCATCTGATGTTAACGACAGTGGATTTCATCACATAGGCCCCCTCTTAAGAGAGTAGTCCATCTCACTCTTCTCCACTGTACGTTCGATCCAGATGATTCATTCCACTTCTTCAGGAGCTGGGTGTCTTGACAAGAAGTCCGCCCCAACATTTTCCTTCCCAGGAATGTACTCCACTGTGAAATTATAGGGTTGAAGTAGCAACGACCACCGCATCAAAAGGGAGTTGAGCTTCTGAGAAGTAGCCAGGAACATCAGGGGCTGATGATCCGACTGGACCCGAAACTTAACTCCATACAAATAGGGCTGGAATTTTTGCACGGCCCATAAGAGAGACAAGCACTCTCTCTCGACGGTCGAATAATTCCTCTCAGCCTGGAGTAGTTTCCTGCTTGCGTATGCCACAGGTTTCAAAACCGAAGCATCGTCTTTTCCTTCCTGTAACAAAGCTGCCCCAATCCCAATCCCACTCGCATCCGTTCTCAACACAAATGGTTTGGAAAGGTCAGGGAGCTGCAATACAGGCTTGCTGACCAAGGCCTCCTTTAACTGACTATAGGCAGTCTCACATTCTGGTGTCCAAATGATTTGGTCCGGGAATCCCTTTTTCAAGGTTTCCGTCAATGGAGCTCCCAGTTCAGTGAAATGTGGGATAAATTTGTGGTAGAACCCACACAACGAGAGAAAAGATCGCACATCCTTCTTCGTTTTTGGCCTTGGAGCACTTCTGATTTTCTCCAGGTTCTTTTCTTCTGGGACAATGTGCCCTGGAGTGATGGTGTGACCTAGAAATTCCAGAGTCTGGTAACCAATCATGCACTTGGTTGGACGAGCGGTAAGCCCTGCTTCCTTGAGTCTATTAAACACTCTCTCCAAGGATTGCAAGTGGTCATCCAAGCTGTCACTGGAAATCAGAATATCATCCATGAATGAGATGATGGCCGGATCCTGTAAAGGATCTAGTAAAGTCCTCATCATGCGTGTAAACACACTAGGTGCATTGCTGAGTCCAAAGGGCATGACCTTGAATTCGTAGTGTCCACTGGGTGTACTGAAAGCCAACAGTGGTCGAATCTCCGGTTTGACTGGTATCTGATAGTAACCCCGACTCAGATCCACCTTTGAAAAGTACCGAGCCTTATGGAGCCTAGCGAATAACTGCGTTGGATTCGGCAAAGGTTCCACCTGAAATTGTGTATGACTGTTCAGAAGTCGGTAGTCTATACACAACCGGTGTTCTCCACTAGGTTTCCGTAACAAAACTACCCCTGCATTGTATGGGGATGTGGAGGGTGCAATCACGTCATCCTCCAGCAGTTTTTGTATTTCCTCCTCCAGGGCTTTTTCTTTAAAGAATGGCACTGGGTATACCTTCTGGCGAACAGGCTCCTGTGTGGTCAAAGTCATCTCGAACTCAACCAACCTTGTTCGTCCTGGTTTATCAGTCAGTATCTCCTTATGAGACTTGAGAACCTGGGTTATCTTTTCCCTCTCCTGGGAGGTCAGATCAGGGTTCACCTGCACATCCTTGTAGGTTTCCTGGTGTACCAGGGGATATTCCCTGCCCTCGCTGGTTCCCACTTCTGTCTCCACTGCAACTGCCATTGCCATGAGGTGAGCTGCCCTGTCTCCGGGTCTCTCTTCGTATTTCCGCAAGAGATTGATATGGAAAATCTTCGACTTTCCCCGGATCCGGATCTGATAGTTGGTTCTGGATATCACCCTTTCCACGGGAAATGGTCCTTGCCAACCTATCTCCAGTTTGTTGTTTCCCGTAGGGAGTAGCAACAAGACTTTGTCTCCCACCTCTAGAGATCTGTCTTTAGACCTACGGTTGTAGTAAGCCGCATGTCTTTTTCTGGCCTTTTTCAAGTTTTGATTCGCCAAAGTCCATCCCTTGTGGAGTTTTTCTTTCAGTTCCTCCACGTATTTATAGGAAGAGATCACTTCTTCTGACGTCCCCTCTTCAGTCCAACTCCTCAACATGGCTTCCAACGGTCCTTTGATTGGACGACCAAACAGCAACGTAGCGGGTGGTAGTCCCGTTGAGCCATGAGGAACTTCCCGATAGGCAAAGAGTGCTGCTGGGATATATTCATCCCACCTATCAGGTTTTTCCTGTGCCAGTTTCATGAGCATTGTCATCAACGTGCCGTTGAAACGCTCTACTTGTCCATTGGCTTGAGGATGGTAAGGGCTGGTATGTATGTGGTTAGAGTGAAACACCCTAAATACCTCCTCCATGAGTTTTCCACAAAACTGGGACCCATTGTCCGTCAGAATTTGATCAGGGAAGCCTAATCTCGGTAAAGGCCTCCATCAGTGCGTCCGCCACTCGTTTCGAGTCAATCGTGGTCAACGGTATGGCCTCACCCCACATTGTACAGCAATCCACCATTGTGAGTATATACATGTTCCTCTTCCTAGTCCTGGGAAGTGGACCCACGATATCGATGGCTACCCTCTCGAAAGGAGAGTTCATGATGGGCATCTCACCCAAGACCACCGGTGCTGTCCAGTGTTTTGGTGCCACCCTCTGGCACTCAGGGCATGACTTCACATACCGACGCACATCTTCTGTCATTCCCGGCCAATAGTAATGGCAGGAAATTCGCTGCATGGTGGCGGCAATACCCATATGTCCACTAAAGGAGATGGTATGCCCCATATGAAGAATCTGGGACCGGTGAGCTTTCGGAACGACCAACTGACCGTATAGGTTGTCTCCCCTTCCTGCTCTCCTGTAGAGTATCCTATTCTTCATGTAGTACTGCCCCCGTCCTGGTGGATCAGCACTTTTCTGCAGCTTTTTGTAGCAAGGACGTAAAGTAGCATCCTCACTCTGGGCAGTTCGTAGCTCCCCCGGCAGTGGGTTAGTCACAATTGCTTCTGCCTCTTCCGTTCTCGTCTGAGAGCGAGTCTGTATTGCTCCCATATGGATTGGCTCCCTGGGCATTCCCAGAAAGACATACCGGCAACCAAGGATTACTGGAAAAATGGGATCGGTCAATACAGCGGCCTTGATTGTGCCGGTGACATACCTTGACCGAATCTCCACATTAGCAATGGGCAACTTCATGGCTACAGCACTCTCTGTGCAGGCTGTATCTCCATGGTCTCACCTGTGAATTGTTCTGGATGTACCAGATCCGCAGAAATCACGGCCTCCCCGTCCAGTCCTGTGTCGTACAAACACTCCACTTGACGACCGTTAACCTCTACCAATTCCACTACAGGTGGTTTATCCTGGTCTGGAGTCTCTTCCTCGGCCTCGACCTGTTTAGTGGGCTCCACCTTAGGTTTCCCGGGGCACACGACGAATTTAGAGTCTCCTGACTTTCCCTTGCAGTCAATAGCATTGTGCGTGTTTGACTTGCATTGGTTGCACCATTTCCCTGTCCTAGATTTTCTAGTGCCGGACTTGAGTGAGCTCTCCTGGTGGCGAGCTTCCTTGTTGACCTTGGCATTTTCCGTGACAACCTCCTTGGAAGTCACTTGACATGCTGCGAAGTGAGGGCTCTTAGCCTTCGATTTGCAGTCCCTCGTATTGTGAGAGGGTGACTTACAAATTGAACACCACTTCTCCGACCACGGTCGTTTTGGGGTAGAGCTTGAAGTGCTCTTGCTTCCCTCCTTCTTCTTCTCTGAACTATCCTCTGATTTTTGCACATAAGGTTCCCCCTTTTTGGTTCCTGAGTTTTTGGCTTTCTTCTTGTCATATTTCTCCTGACCTTTGGTGTTGGTGGAAAAGTTTTCCCCTGCCTCCCCATGTACCTCGACGAACCGTTCTGCTAATTTTGTCACGAGGTCAATACGTTCCGCTCCTTGTTCTCCCAGGAACGTCCTGAGAGGTTTTGACATTTGCTTCTTCAGCTGGTCGACCACCATGAGCTCTTCCAGACTCTCATAGTCATGTGCGAACCCAGCCAAATCCATCCACTTATGGAGATAGGATTTTAGACGCAAACTGTAGGCGGCAAACAACTCCCCCGGTTCTCGTTTCGCTGCTCGAAATTTTTTCCGGTAGGTATGTGACGTAACCTCGAATCGTTTCAGCAGAGCCGTCTTCAATTTGTCATAATTGTTCTCATGTCCTGGTGGCAGGCGAGAATAAACCTCGTAGCCGGTCCCGCGTAATCCCTGGGATAGCTTGAGATTCCATTTGTTACGCTCCAGACCCATAGCACAGGACATGGCCTCGAAGCGTTGAAGGTACTGGTCAATCTTCTCTTTGTCCTCCTCGTAGATCGCTAGAGGGAAACTTCATAGCATGATAACTATGTCCACCTACTGGTGTTGAGCCTGGGATGGAGGAACCTCCAACTGCTCCCTCAGTTTCTCCATTAGATTGCCTCTTCAACTCGAGTTCCCTCATCCGGTACTCGTGCTCCCTTTTCTGAGCCTCCTGCTCCGCTTCCCGTTTCCTAGAAGCTTCCTCAACTTCAAGTTTCCTAGCTGCCTGCTCAGCTTCCAATTCCAGTTTCTTGGCTGCCTGCTCAGCTTCAAGTTCCATCCTTCTAGTTGCTTGCTCAGCTTCTATCCTCTTAGTTTCTAGCTCCATCTTCCTCAATTCCAACTCAGCCTTTCGATCATCTCTTTCTGCTTGACGATACTCTCTCTCTCCACTTCCTGTATGTAATCCGTTAGAGCAGAACCCGACAATCCCATTTCTTCCCCCTTTGCCCTTAGTTCTGCTGTGGTTTGTTTAGGAGTGGCCATTTCAGAGAGGTAAGCTAGCAGGTTGAGTACAATTTTACTGCAAATTAATATATAGATATATGAACAAGTACTATAAATCTATATATTCACCACATCCAGCACACCACAACACAATCACTCAGTGACAAGAGTAGAATCAGGACCACAGACCTATGCAGACGTGTGAAGTGTGAACAGGTAAGATATTTGTCCTAACCCCTATCCACATTCACTCTAGCTGGATTCTCCAATATGATATCTCCGTCTTATAACTAAGGATCCCGTGTCAAAAGACCCCGTTGTCAGAAGATCCCACTGTCAAAGGATCCTGCTTGCAGGAGATCTCGCTGTCCAAGGATCACGTGTACGAGAGATCCCACTGTCCAAAGATCCCGTGTACGAGAGATCCCACTGTCCAAAGATCCCGTTTACGAGAGATCCCACTGTCCAAAGATCCCGTTTACGAGCTGCCAATAATGTCGTGTCTTCATCTAAAGTGTCGTCCCTGGAGTGAGGGGAGTCAACACCCACATTATATTTTACCCCCTTTCTAATAACCTGGAGAATCCACCAGCTTCCGTCCAACACACTCCATCAGCCCGTGGACACCTTTTCCTATCTCTCTCTCACTGTCGTACTATGCCCCCTCTCATTCTTCCCCAACGCAACATATTCAACAACTCTTGCTTCTAAAAATTAATAAATGATTAATTTATTAAAAGAAAAGTGTAACTGTATGTGAGACGTGTATGCGAAGAAAATGTGTGTTGTGTATTCTAATGTAAATGTAGAGGTCAGACTACAGAGTTCATGATCAGAGTCCACTCATCATGGCAAGGATTACACGACATCACAAGAATCAGCACAATGGACCTCACCGAAGTCGTATCCTTCTCTCCAGACATGTCCTCCTCCAGGAGCTCTGATGACCATGAAACCTGATTCTCATTCAAATCTATAATCCGTGAACGATACTATTTTTTTTTGTTCCTAACAAAAACTGTTCCTAATAGTTTCATAGAAAACTGAGACCTCACAATTCCTGCGCAGTGAAAAAAAAATGGAACACTGTCCCATGAACATGACGTTTTTCCTTCTTGCGAAATGTTCTTCCGTTTTCACTCTTAAAACAGTTATTGTATCTAGTCTCAAATAGATGTCTTTATTTTCTAGATATTGTCTTAATGTTATGATTTCCTTGATACTTGGAACAACCACTCTTCAATGTTTGGGTTTCATCTAATGTGAACATCAGTCCCTACTGATCTAGTAATAAGTGGACTGAACATCCATCACCACTGGTGTGTTCACGAATGGCATGAAATCAAAACTCATTACTATGTTGCGGTCCACAGGTATTGTGTAATCTTCTTAGTAATGTTATCAGTATTTATCCTGTAGGATACTTATACTATTCAGCTCCACCGAGCCAATGTTTATCAACTTCTTCTAGCATAGCCCATTTGGAGAGTTTCTGGCCAATCTTCCTGCACCAACAATTATCTGGGATCTGATTTTTCAAAGGTTCTGTGTTCTTCATCCCAACCAGAGGGAACCTGTAAAATATATAACACAACTGGTGATAGCCTCCCCGTCACTGATCCTTATTAGATGATCATGGGCCATCGGCCTTGCTCAGAAAAATACATTGAACCTAACTCTGTCAGGGACAGATGAACTCAACCCATTGGTTTTCATCAGGCCAAGACAAGAAAGAAAAAAAATAGAATGCGGAACCCCGCCCACCAGGGAGCACCCACTGGAATATTCCAATTATCCCCCATTACTCAATTCTCGACTAGTAAGGCTTATCAATACTTCACTACTCTATTTTCAACTAACAGAGCCAATTATCACTTCACTACTCTAGCTAGTTTCAACCATGCTACTGCCTAAATTAATTAGGCCTAATTACACTATGTAATGACCTAAACTCTAGTTATATCCAACACTAGATTATTCCACATTATTTACATCTAAACGATTTATTGTAAATACCTTATAAACACTCAGCCCTATCCCACATCGAATCTATGCTTGCCATAAAGGACACATGCTCCTCAACATTAGTTGATATCGAACATGCTAGATTCTTTGCGAATTAAAACAGCGCGAGTCAAAACACTTCCACCCAGGCCCACACTCTTGCGTAAAACTAACGATAACAAATTTGTCCTCATTCAGCCTAGGATTGTCCTAGTCACGTCATTCGATGTAACCCTCCCCCAGGTTGCCTCCCGGTCGGGACTATTTTCCCGTACATCAAAGGTCCCTCCCGCCCGGGATCTATAGACTTCATTTCTTCTGTCAACAGCAGGTGGTTTTTAGGGGCAGACAATTCGTCAGAAATACTCTCTGTCCAACAGGCAATTCTCAATGTCGGCGGTGCCGTTTGATCTATCTCCCACTTGTTGTAAACAACTGCAGCTGTGCATACAGACAGTCTTTGGTAATTTCTATCATCTGATGTTAACGACAAAGGATTTCATCACAACTAGACTCACCGCGAATCGAACCTATCTGTATGTAACCCTCCCCGCAGGAACAAGTTTACATCGATATACGCTCAGCTAAACACCTCTTTGATACATGTTGAGAGAATTTAGCACTGTGTTCACTCGTCGAATGGCATTTCGTCTCTTCCGTTAAACAATAATCAATAATGAAATATACAACTGTGCTAGAATGGAGACAAACGATACATAAACATTTAATTTACATTATAGTTTTTATCCCGTCGACGTGTACTTTACATTTGCAGCTAGTTATGTTATATGTGAGAGTGTGGTAGTGATAACCATAATATGTCGTACGTCAAGCTTGCATACAAACACGGACTAATTGTGGCATCCTTATGTTCTACTGACATACTGTAGTGTCTGGCTTACATCATTCATTCAGCAATTGGTCTTGTTTTGTCATACAATGATGAACTTGTTGGTGAATCCGTCAATAATTTGGTTGTGGGAATCTCTTTCGGTTCTGCATTGATCGCATGCACACACTTTGACTTTGTTGCTGTTGATCGGTACATCCACATTTTCCGTCCATTTTACTACATAAAGAAGATGATCAAGGAACGTAACTTGAAAGTGCTTCTCGCTATCTGGATTATCGGACTTGTGTATATGGCCATACCAGTGTTGGCATACACGGATAAGAAGTACCACCAGACTCTTATATTGATAAACCCACCGTTGGAATACACTATTGTGTCATACATAGGGTATACAATAAATACATCCATCGCATCCATATACTACTTTAAGATTGCTCGTGTGGCCTTCGAACACAAGAAAGCTACCAAATGCTCGATGATTTCAAAATGGGAGTGACAACGGTGAAATAGTATTAACATAGAATCGTAAAGCAGCAACGAAAAGTATGCGGTTTTTCGCCGTTAGCTGTGGACTTTTCTTAGCTTTCACTTCGCCAATGCTAATTATATCAGCAGTCAGCTTTTACTTTACAGTCCCTAAATATATGAATGTTTTTAATGCCGTAATGTATCTTCTGAATTCATTAATGAATTGTTTAATTTATGCGTGCATAAGAAAAGAGTTTTCAAAGTCTTTGAGATCGACAACTACACATGTTTCACGGCTTTGTAACATTAAAAGAAGCTAACACAAATCAGTACGTTTTTTTTTTTTTTTTTTTGGGGGGGGGGGGGTGTAAAATCATAAGATCATGAAATAATTTGTTCTCTGGTATTATTGTTCCTTTCTAGATAGCACTTTTCCTCTTCTTCCGTTGAATTGTTCTTATTGTGATCTTATTGTTGTTTATTATGTTCACCATCATGTTAGTTTTCATTATTAACGTTGCCGCCCATTTCTATAGGTCTTGGCGTATACCGTTTATTCGGTGTAAGTAAGTTAAAGACTTTTTACACTCCATGAGAGCATGTGTTATATGTTGCTTGGCACGTACTTGTCAAGACCCATCGGCACTCACGGGGTGATGTTGTTAATGTCACACCCATCGCCTTCAATTCACAGTAGAGTTTCCGGTCCCCAATTCAGCCTGGGACCTTGAAGTCTCGTCATCAAAACACATGCAGCCGCGATGAGAAATATAATCCACGACACGCAGCCGTCTAGCCACTCACCCGTTTATCTGGTGAATTAGTCTTCATTTCAGAACTGAGCCTATAGAGGACACATAATACAGGACATAATGAGCAATTTGATTAGACCAAAAATGAATAGACATACGAAGCCAATTCATGCGTGTATTGAGTCTGTTATGCCCAGTCCTGGGACGAAGCCAGGTGTTTGGTCTCTGATAGTCCAGAGTGTTTTAATCGCGATTTTGATTTTGTCACAGATGAAACGTCGTATACTTGCATGGGTTGGGATGTTGTCTCTGCTTTGCTCAGTTGATAATCAATTCCCCAATGTGAAGTGGAAAGCAAGCGACCAGGAGGCAGACACAAGAAATCCAGGTCTGAAAGCACTAAATAATTGACAGGCTGCCATTGGCATACATTCACGTATTCATGAGCATGGAGAGCTGTGGGATGAGATGATTGCGATCTATTTCAAAGCTAGATCCAATGACTCGCGAATGGCACTAATAGCATAGGGAGATGTTGTCGAGACATCATGGTCTAGAAAGTAGTCGTATTCGAACCCCGGTCACATGTCAGAAGATTGCTCAGATAGCAGTTGATCAAATGGCTAACAGAAATATACTCTCCTTACGATATGTTTACACATAGATTAATTCATTCATTCATTCATCCATTCATTCATTCATTCAGTAGCATGTACTTTGCAGACCTTTGCTGCCATAACAACCATCCGGGAAACTTCTCGGTCATAAGCATGATGTATCTCGTCGATACACCCATCTGGAGATCATCTGCCATAGCCTGTACCCATATTCTCTTTGACCTTCCTCTTCTTCTCTTCCCGATCATATAGCCCTCCGTGCTTGTTCTATCCAAACTTGAATTACGTTTCAAGTGACCAGATATTTAAACATTTTCTTTTAACAACTTCAGTAGCCAATCTTCTTCAATATACAGTTCTAGTCGTATGGATTCCTGTTCTTGTCTTTACACAAGAAATTCTTAGAACCCATCTGTAAATACATATATTCAAAGGCATTTATGCGTTGTTCAGCTTGTTTAGTAAGTGTCCAGGTCTCCAAGGGGTATGTTGCAATGGGACAGATGTAATACCTCAAAGATCTAATTTTGTAGTTATATCCGCCCTACGTAACAGTTTATTCAGTTGTTTTAGTTTCTGAAGAGAATTAGATATCCGTCTTTTAATCTCCTTTATTATGACACTATTGTTGGTAATTAGTGAACCAAGATATTGAACATTTTCTACAAGCTCCAATTTTTCCTAATTAAGAGATATATTTCTTTCTCCATATTAGATTTATTATACTTAGAGACGGTTTCAAACACTCAGTAAAAGAATTGTAATTGATAATAATGTAATTAATTATTATTGTATTAACGTTCCAGGAAGTAAATTAATATTAGTTAATATTTCAGGCAGCCGGGGTACCAGGAAATGTCTCCCGCCGAGTGCAGATTGGTATATACAACTATCTATACTTACGGCTGATTGGCTATTTGATGCTTATGAGTCTAGGATCAAATAGCCAATCAAACTTAAGGAGTCTATCAGGGTACTCGATTGACTAACTATAACGTGGAAAACCACAGATGTGCCGATATGGACACGGATAAAGTAGAGAGTTGCAGGGATTTCAATATGGACACGGATATAGTGAAGAGATAGAGAGATATAAATATTGCCTCAGTTTAAGGGGTTTTATTGAGATATATCAATATGGACACGGATAGAGTGGAAAGAAACAGAAATAGCAATATTGATACGAATATATTGGAGCGACACATATATCAAAATGAATAGACAAATGAAAATATTGACAGAGTTTTGAGTATGAGGCCATCTTTATTTATGTGACAAGGTAAGATAATAGAGTGGAAACGACTGAGAAGCATTGGAAAAATAATAACAAATGGTTTATGGATGAGAAGAAAGCCAGATAATGAGAGAACGATGTGTTAATAGGATGTGATGATGTAACGTGCGTGTTTTCGTGCCAATGTGAGGGTGGATGCACGAGTTAAGAATCTAATAGAAGAATCGAGGTTACCGGAGTCAAATAAGAGGTATGCGTATGTAGAGTCAGAGAGGTGGAGTAAGGAATCCCAAGACAATGGTTGAGCCCCAAACACAATGGATGGTTATATCACGGAGATGTCAGTATGAGTCACCTGGGGGTAAAGAAGAACGTGCTAGAGAGAGGATGGAATAAAGGGAAACCCAGAATGGTATTTGCTGGGGAAGTGGTGATTGGGAGCAGGTGTTAAGTGGTGTTATTTAGAAGGTCCAGGGAGGAATGAATAAAGAGAGAAGTCGGGGCGAATTGCAGACAGTGAAGTCTGGGGCTAAGTGATGGAAACTTAGCCAAGACAGTGGCATTCAGCGGCATTCAGTCGGGGGCTAAGGAGGGAAACGTAGCCAGGCATTCAGTTGAGTTCGGACAGGGAAAGAGTCCAGTACGACTAGTCGTGTCACAAAACCGATCGAAGGCAGAATTGTGATTTACTTGTTCCAATGTGATTTCTGTGAAAAGTGTAGGTTATCATCATGTCTCTTCATAAGCAATAAAGTTTTGTGCGCGGAAAAAACGGTGTTATCCAGTGCCTATAGTTATTTAGAAGTATACCTAAAGATAATTCATACAGACATACCTCTGGACATAACCATAGCCAATTCTATCTGTCAATAACATTGCGACAGTAGAAGATTATCTAGGGACTCGTCGCTGAAGAACCAAGGGCCGCCAGCAGTGAAACAACTACACGAACATAAGTGTGATATTTGAAACAAGAAGAATATCTGGAAGTCTCGTCTACACAGAACCGAGGGCAAAATCACATCTAAACAACTGCACGAACATTAGTTTGATACTTAAAAATCAGACAAAACAGGTAAGTGCAAGTAAAAAGAGACTTATCCACATCACCCAGGGACGGATTGTTGTCCGCATTACACAGACAGTGTAGTGGCGGGCGAGACAGCAAACGCTGAAGAGTGGTAACGATATTTCAAAACACAGCTCAATACTGTGTGTGTTGGAGACCCCAAAGGGAGTGAGAGGGGTAAACAGTATAACTATTTCTGTCAAGACAATTTTTCGTTTTCGTGCGGGGTAGTGATTGGCTGAGTTCAGTCGTATTAAGAAAACGACGACTGGAGTACAGGAGTGTACTGAGACTGAGGTAACTTTCGGTGTCAAGATTTTACACAGCGGAAGTTGACATCGTAACGTGTGTGCCTCATACAGCGCAGTTGCTGGATTTAAACAAACGAACAGCTGTGAAGCAGTTTCATAGCAAATAGAAATCAGGAGTCGATGTTTTATTCGTCTGTGATCAGTCTACATCCATTCGTCGTCATCATTATGTCACCGGGCAACAAACATTCACCAGAAAATAATCATGTGCCGTTTCCACAAGGGAGGTTGCTAAATGTACTTGCTATACAGAGACAAACTGCATGACATTCAACATCATCATTAACTTGTCCGGCAGTCTGAAAATCTTACCACCGATTCAAGGAGAAAGAAGACACGCAGAAAAACAATCGTTTGCCGTCTAAAGTTGGCGTCGGCACACCAAAACATCATATATGACTGACATGTGTTTCTTTGCACCAGACTTTTGTCAGTCCTTGGTTCATAAACGAATGCAGCTAATTTCTTTTGAGTTTTTGCATGGCACTGTTGTTTTAGACTGCTTTGATTGTTGTTGCCCTTCATTTGTCCTAAGTGTGGTTATTGTGCGTTATTCATTTATTCTTTGTGGTCCCCTATAAGTCGTAATTAGGTTATTTTTGCGATCTTTCGCGGAATTCGTGAGACAAGGCAAAAGTGATTCCCTTTGTACATATTATATTCTTCCATGAAAGATCTAACAGGTTAACTTTGATTTTTGGCATTGTTTGTCCTAGAGAAATAGTATATGCCACTGCTGTTTCTCGTCAGATATATGTTTATTATTAGCTTTGGTTGCTACTTTCCGTTTTTTATATTTTATTATGAAATGTGGTTACCTTGGATATATGGTATTATTATTATTATTCTTGCGTGACATCTTTTATATACCAGGTCGTGTCATTTTATATGATGAGCACTGTTTCGTATTACACAGTCATGTGTTAATGTAATGATAATTTAATTTCTCTGTAAACACGTCGACATAAGCCTGTGCATCTCGCGTCAAATAGGTCATCATTATTTGATTCATCATCCAGTTATATGTATACATGTATTCTAACACTGTGTCTAGGAACTGTCTAGAACTATTTGTTACATATTCGAATGTGTGTAGATAATATCTTCAAGACCCCCTCCTCCCCCCTCACTAGTGGGAAAACGGAAGTAGAGAACAAGTCCATAACCCTACTAAGGACAGTGTCCTAAAATCACATTAGGGCCACGAGTGATTGAGAACAGAATGGTATTATCAATATTACTAATTTACTTACAGAGTGAGTGTTAGAGCACTTTGTGACTTTACAAAGAGACAAGCAGCTGTATCTTTATAATTACAGTTGACTGACGGACAGCACCGTGACCACAAGTTCAACAATGACTATGTTAATGGAATACATTGAGGCTGGTGAACTACTAGGATTAAGTGGCAAAGAACTCCAGGAGTTTGCTGAAATAAAAGTCCGAGAAAGATCAACAAGGCGAACGAGAACAAAGACAGAGTGAAAGTGAAGCCAAACGTCTACAGGAGAGAAAGAGACACAAGTCAATATAATTAAACTAGAACTTGAAAAGTTAAAACAAACTAATGCTATCGAGATGGAAAAAGAAAAGTATACGTTTGAGATGGAGAAGGAGATTGCACTCAAGAAATTAGAGCTAGCGTCGAATGGACAGAGCGACGACGGCAAAAGACATTCTTACTCTTCACAGTGACTAAAACTGCCATAATTTACAGATATAGATAATAATCAGGCATATCTGAACAAATACGAGACCGTGGCTGGGGCTTTAGGAATCCCAGAAGCAGAATACGCTATGCGTCAGAGTGAATATCGTAAGAGTAAGGCACTTGATACCATGTTAATTTTGCCAGTGTCAGAAAGAGTTAGCTATATTATTCTGCGTCAACGTAGGCTTACGAAATTCAATCTGACTGAAAATGGGTACAGAACTAAGTTCAGACAATTTGTGCCAGGGAAAAATCAGGACTTTAAGACGCTGTTAACGCTTTGAAGAATATCTTTAATAAATGGCTAGAGCTAGCAGAAGTAGGAGGAGACTTTAATCGTCTGATGCTACGAGACAAGGTATTATCGTCATATAATACAGACTTGGGGGGAATTCTTTCAAGAACACAATATATAGGAAATTGAAACATTGTCCCACTTAGAGCAAAACTACATGACTGCACATCCAAACTGTTCTTTTGTCAGCCTATATTAAACAGGATCAGAATCCAGTTATCAGACCAAGATTTAAAAACGTGTGGACTCAGCACACCTGTATGAGCAAGAGAGACTTCAAGACAATAGTTTCCGTCGCAACCATATTAGCAAATCAAGGCGTTACCCATACAAAAAGGGGAATTTTAAGAGACGTCAGAATTTTAGTTCTGGATGTTTTCAATGTGGCAGTTAGAAGCACAAAGCAGCAGTCTGTAATGTAAAGCCATCCAGTGGGCCGACATATAACAGGAGGAAGGATATTATTTGTTTCAAATGTGTAAGAAATAGCCATATCCGGTATCAATGTACGAAGGAGGATACTGATCACTCAAATGCAGCCTACGTGATTGAGACACTCAATAAAGAGAGCTGTGATGGATGCAAGTATCTGTTTGACAAGGTTAGTCAGCTTGTATTTATGTGTGGGCATACATTCCCAGCAGGGTCATTAGTGCACACAGGAGGGAGCTGGAAGCTTCACCATGGGTTTATCAATGATAGTTCAGCATTAACACATATAGATTCAAGGTGTGTAAACATTTTAATGAGAAAACGTTTGGTACATCCCTCGGCTTACACAGGGAAAATGTCAGGTGTATAACTTTCAATAGGACAGTGGAAATTTATCCATAAGCTGTGATCACAGAGACAACACCATATATCACAGGCAGAGATACAGCGTGTGTCCTGGACTCTCCAGTTACAGATTTGATTATTGAAAATGTACCAGTAGTCAAAGAATGTACGGAGGAGAAAATTGATAACTGGTACCACAGATGTGGTGTAAGAAATAACGCGGTAGTTACCAGAAAACAAACTAGATTTGATACAATATCTGTAGAAGAGCGACCCTGGAAGTGGATAACCAGACAGAGACTAAGAATAGCACAACTGATCAGGAGAAGACTGATCTCAAATAGAGCTTTAGTGTCTGTCAAAGACAAAACATCAATCTTGACAAATGTTTTCATGTGGATAGTAATTCATAATATAAGCGATTAAATAATGCTAGGTGGGGCTTCGAAGGGAAGAATAATAGTCTCACTTGCCATTGGTCAAAACCATACGCAGGCATGGTGTTGTATCTTTGGCATATAGAGTACTGATTAGGAGAACAGCCCATAATATTTCATGTGCATGTCACATGGGAATAATGCGCACACGGCATATAGCCATTTCCCAGGTTTATTGGTCAGGGCTTAGTAAAGATAGCAAGCTATCCAGCAGATCCTGTGCATCTTGCAAACTACAGATCTGAAAGTCATGCCATTTAAAAGGGGTACGTTTGACATAATTGGCCTATTATCGGTGATGTCCAGTGGGTGTTTAGGTATGTCTTGACCAGGAGTGATCGGTACACCAGAAGGCCAGAACCTGTACCTGTCAAG
>JACEFZ010014832.1:0-23271 GCA_014155875.1 Cepaea nemoralis
TCTGATAACCTTATAGTTCTTGTTGTGATCATGAACACAGGTATGGCACAATAAAAGTCTGACTTCAGACATTAAACTTGCCTGAATAGAGATTATAAAGCTTTAAATGACCACTGTTGATAGTTTTAAGATCTCCAGCTATGCTATGTTTAGTTTTACTGCACACGTGCCCGGGTTTGTATGTGTTCAAACACTAGGTCGATGGCATTTGTAGCTATGTTATCTGAATAGATGATTCTGAATGAGATCGAGAAATCGATTTGACAGATCAGTTACAGACTAACTGCCTGACATTGTTCTGATTGTTGTGTAGTAAGTTCAGAGAGGAAATGAACTTAACGCTAGATCATGCTATCTTGAGATATACATTATGTGATGTTCTTTACATTTCATACAGCTACGTTTGCATTGTCCTTATTATGATATCGCTTATTTAGGAGTCTATGTGGAATGTCAAGAGGATAATAAATAGAAGTGTTACAGAAACTCTTATGGAAGATATAGTTATTGATGAGATCCATGAGACGCAACGGCGTAGTGGTTACATCACACGTTTATCAATTATCTGTGGTTCGGGGTTCGTAGTGGTTAAAGCTCACGCGTATTAATCATCTGTGGTCCGCGGATCGAAGTGGTTAAAGTTTAGTTTAGTTAAGTTTAGTCGACGAATCAACATCATGGTACATGGGTGTAACCCATAAGTGCTCCTTTCTACTCCTAACTCAAGCCTGAGTCCGGAGAATCTCAGCTCAGTGCATGAACCGGCGAGGATCCTGAAATATTTTGAGTAGATTTTTAACTCGAAATTTCCCCCGGGCAGCGCTGTTAGGCTACGCTTTATCGATTTTCAACTGCCAAGGGATTTTTTTACGTGCGCAACAATACACACGGACGTCCGATCTCACTACCCAGAGACCATAGAAATTTTGTTACTAGAAGTCAACGTGAAAAAATCCCTACCCTCACCGGGGCTTAAACCCGGGACCTCCAGCACTCGAGGCGGACAGCATACCTCGAGACTACTCAGCCCCTAATAAGCGATAAACTCTTCGGAGTGGTTAAAGCACGCGAGTATCAGCCATAAGTGGCCCGGGAATTGAAGTGGTTAAAGCACATCAGTGATCCGGGGGTGGATCCCACATATGATAGTTTTAGGTGGACTGAATAATGATGATGATGATGATGATGATGATGATGATGATGATGATGATGATGATGACGACGACGACGATGTCGACGATGACGACGACGACGACGACGATGACGATGATGTGATGATGATGATGATGATGATGATGATGATGATGATGATGATGATGATGATGATGACGACGACGACGACGATGTCGACGATGACGACGACGACGACGACGATGATGACGATGATGTGATGATGATGATGATGATGATGATGGTGATGACGATGATGATGATGATGATGATGATGATGATGATGATGATGATGATGATGATGATGATGATGATGATGATGATGATGACGATGTCGACGATGACGACGACGATGACGACGACGACGACGACGACGACGATGATGATGATGATGATGATGATGATGATGATGATGATGATGATGATGATGATGATGATGATGATGATGATGATGATGATGATGATGATGATGATGATGATGATGATGACGAATCAACATTGCTGAGAAGTCGCTGGGCAGCTATTTTGGCAGCAGACGTCGTGATTGCAAGGGAAGAGCACGTAGAGTATTGGTAATGAGAGCTCTGCCTGATCAATCAAAATACCTATACATCAAGCGTGAACCTCGTGGTCAAGTGATTACATACACGCCTTACACGCCAGTCATCCGAAGTTCGGGTCAATTCAGGGATATGCGCTATTAACGAGCTCAAAAGACAGCGAAACTCGAGTCTAGTTCTTCCAATCTGATATGGAAAGGCCGTAGGTTCGCACCGGAATACAATAAGCGTTGCCAGTTGTTGGTTGTGCTCAATATTTGAAAATACCTACACTCAAACATATCCGACTTTGAATAGAAACGTTACAGGGAGTCTCTACAATTCAATGGACGGAAAAGAGAACAAACAGATATATCCATAGCCAACAAGAACTCTGTTTTAAAGATCGGTTATTACGATAAACCAAAGTGAACCAAGCGAACATTTTAGATTGGTAGACGGTAAACGGTAGTCGCGGTAAATTGACGTTTGCTGTCGGTCCGGTAGCCATGGTTCCGACTTCGTCTCAGGTCGGGTTGTTTTAATTGTCAACCCAAATCAACCCAGCCTTAAATGGGTGCCAGGAAATGTATTGGGGAGTAAAGGCGCCCGGTGTGATACAAACCACATCAGCCACTTAGTGCCGTTTGGTCAATACAAATATAGGACAACCTCCACGTGCCAAATGAGATAATGGGGTAAAACTTACCTTTACTGATTTATTTGTTAGTAACTCTCATGTTTTTATCTTTGCCTATGATTTGACTCATTTTGCTTCCATATTATTTATCATTATCAAATATTATTTATGTGTTACTGGTGTTTCCATAAACATTTTTTCATTGTACTTAATGTTCTGCACGACGAAGGACATTTCTTGTGAAGAAATCAATACGCATGACGGCAATTGTAACTTGATCACAGAAATATGAACCCAACGACTCTAGAATTCCGTGGCGTTATAGCCACGATAGTTGTACAAATTATTCAATAATTTGATGGACAGAAAAGTGACACACAAGTTCTAGAAAATGTGAAAGAACAAAGACGACTTCTTAAAGTAGTCAAAAGTTGATACTTCTATTGCTTTTTCATAGCCTGGCTGGCACCTTGCTGTCTTGACAGGCGAAAGTTTATAAAATAGAGTTATACCTCTCCATAGCACAAAGCATAGGCTGGATTTAGAGACCATCTGTTGTCTAAGCATCAGGATAGACAAATCTCTTCCGAGACGAGAGATGGAGAGATAGACAAAAAACTGCCGAAGCGAGAGATGGAGAGACAGACAAAACACTTCCGAAGCGAGAGATGAAGAGATAGACAAAACTCTTCGGAAGCTAGAGATGAAGAGATAGATAAATACTCTTCCGAGACGAGAGAGCCGGAATTATACAAAACTTCCGAAGCGAGAGATGAAGAGATAGACAAAGCTTTCATAAGGCAAGAGAACCACAGTTAGACATAAACTCTTCCGAAACGAAAGAGTTAGATAACTAATAAGTGGTCCTATATTTGGCTCCTTTGTTCCGTGTACGGGAGAGATTGTGAAACCCACAGTTCAATACATGCATTACATGACGTATTGTCAAACAGACATGTCTCATTCAGCGACCCTTATCCACACTGGGCCGGAAAACATGGGACAGCAATCTTTCCAGGCAATGCGGATCATTATTTTCATCAACAAACAGACAGCTTTAACTAATAAAAACCAAGTTTCCAAGGATAATTCAAGCATTGCTGGTACACTGCGGCATTACTCGGGTCTGTGAAGAAATTGACCAAACAGGCACGCTGGACTGATTACTCTATATAACGTTTGTGTTTGGACGCGTTATTTATTTTCAATCCACAATCCATTGTGATGGAAATTAAATGTTCGATTTTATCGCAATCATTTAATCACGTGTGTAACAGTGTTGTTTAGGAATATTGTTACAGTATGCGAGCCGATAGGCGATCTCGGGCAAAGTCAATTTTAGCGATATTGGCTGACCGAGTGGCTAGAACGCCGGACTCTCATTCGGGAGACCCGGGTTCTATCCCTCGGTAAGGTGTGAGATTTTTTTCTGTCGGGGGGTAAGAAGAAAATCCTAATCTGCACAGTTCGCGGCGACTGCACTATAGTATGTCCCACAAAGAATGCCTTCATTCACGATCAATTATTTTGAAAACTGTCTGTTGCATCGTTATGAAATTTTTCCAGCCGTCTTATCCCAAGGAATATGTCTTTGATAGGGCCAAAAACAACATAAATCATCGAAAGCGGCGACATTTCTTTGATGTTTTGCTGAACAACTAGTGATTTCTCGCTAACAAATTTATGATTACAGCAATGGAAGCCCCCGCCAATTCAGATGACACACAAGGCGTATCCGGATTCGTATGGGAGTGGGTGCAATGAAAGAACTAGCTTAAAAGTTGACAGGGTCGGCTGCATTGCACCGGGTTTTTATCCCATATGGCTCAGTTTCTTTCCGCAGCACGGAAAGCGTCGCACAAAGCACGAACTCCGTAGCTCCAGCGACGACCCTCGGGAGTCTCCGAAAAAAAATGCACTCGTGAAATGAAGGACGCGGCCCGGAATCGAACATACAACCTTCGGAGCCCGAGTCAGACGGCTTGACTACTTCACCACGGAGAATCCCGAGAGGGGTGCAATGTGTAATATTAGTAAAGACAGAGAATTTACAGAGGCACGGGGTAAATAATTTGTAAATTAACAGGAAAGTAGAAGGAATATATTTGTTACCTTATTTTTCATTTCCTTCTTGTTTCTTCAGCTGCTGGTTAATAAAGTGTACACAAGTATTCATGTTAGCTTTTTTATATTGAGTTCGTGAAAGCTTCCAAATAGCTGTGCGTTAATGTGCGTATGGGGTGACCAGAAATGATACCGTAATTTAGTCATCATGTTTCCATTTTTAAGGATCTTTTCAGCTGCATGTGTAGTTTGTTCACACGTACACATGGGTGACAGACCCGCTTTGAGTCTTCGTGAAAGGCTGTCTACTCTGCTGTTTACCGTTCAGAGACAGAACATGATTACCTGTTTTGCACTATGAAAATAGTTGCCAGTGTCTCTGTAGTGGGCTTTCTTCTTAACGACCAAGATGTTGGTCCTCTTTTCATTGAAGTTTAAAGATTGATTCGTATGCACGTGTGTTGTCCCCTAATTTGACAACGTGTTTGCTCTCACGTTTCTTGTTGTGCCACAATATGTCAGCTTCCACCGCAATATTACTTTTCTGTTGGTATTCAATGCGTTTAGTGTGTGTGTGTGTGTGTGTGTGTGTGTGTGTGTGTGTGTGTGTGTGTGTGCGTGTGTGTGTGTGTGTGTGTGTGTGTGTGTGTGTGTGTGTGTGTGTGTGTGTGTGTGTGTGTGTGTGTGTGTGTGTTTCAATACAGTTGTTTGTCACTGCTGAGGGCTTGCGGAATTGAAAATTCATCACTGTGGAATACAAACTGTTGCCATTGACATTATGCTGATGCTGTAATGTTTAGGGCCTGCAATTCGTCTGAATAGTTGGAGCAAAATATCCCAGTAAGTGTGTACGTAGATTAAGGTCTGCGATCTGCTCAGACCTTAATTTGTGTCGGACGATTCCAGTGGTTGATGATTGCTCTCGGCTGCATAAAATTCAATCCATCCTTTCTCAAATAGTCCTCTTCCTCTTTCACCACATGGTCCTCACATTTTTTCCAGTAACTTTTATCAATATTTAATAGCGCGGACTGGTTAACAGACAGACAGACAGACAGACAGACAGACAGACAGACAGACAGACAGACAGACAGACAGACAGGCAGGCAGGCAGGTAGGTAGGTAGGTAGGTAGGTAGGTAGGTAGGTAGAAAGGTAGGTTGGTGGGTGGATGGCTGGCTGGCTGGCTGGCTGGGTAGGTAGGTAGGTAGGTACATAGATAGATAGATAGATAGATAGATAGATAGATAGATAGATAGATAGATAGATAGATAGATAGATAGATAGATAGATAGATAGATAGATAGATAGATAGATAGATAGATAGACGGACGGACGGACGGACAGACAGACAGACAGACAGACAGACAGACAGACAGACAGACAGACAGACAGACAGACAGACAGACAGACAGACAGACAGACAGACAGACAGACAGACAGACAGATAGATAGATAGATAGATAGATAGATAGATAGATAGATAGATAGATAGATAGATAGATAGATAGATAGATAGATAGATAGATAGATAGATAGATAAATAGATAGATAGATAGATAGATAGATAGATAGATAGATAGATAGATAGATAGATAGATAGATAGATAGATAGATAGATAGATAGATAGATAGATAGATATATCCCCGCCAGGAGCTGGGCGAAGACGGGCCGAGTCAGCTAGTTTATTTATATAATCACGTTTCATGAAAGAACCCCCATTGGAGACACCTCTTAACAATAACATTTAACTCCGCGCTGTTTGTGCCAAAACGAAAACCGCGAGACAATTTCAAAAATCGCGCGGATGTGTCTTGCTGAAGCTGTAATACTCTTAAAATGATGGACTTAATCTCTAAGCCGTAAATTATATACCGCATGTAAACAAACATTGAAATCTGCAGTACAATCTCCAGAACAAAAAATATTTTGTTGGGTGGACATAATGATAAGTTTATATGCTAAATCTCATCATTCTCCCTCAGTTGGTTACTGAGATATTGAATTTTTTTTTGGGGCAACAACAAAAACAACGCACTATAGCCAGGCGGCCTTAATTCCTCAGGCTCAAAGACTCTCTGCCATACATCGCAAGGTACTATATTGGCAGTAAATGACAGTTTTTTTTTACAGTTTCGAGGCAGCTTATATTATCTTCATTAGGCTAGCTCTATCTCTCCCTCTCCTCTGTCTCTCTCTCTCTCTCTCTCTCTCTCTCCCTCAATCATTATCTCTCACTATCTCTCCTCTCTATCTCTCTCTCATCTCTCTCTCTCTCTATATATATATATATATATATATATATATATATATATATATATATATATATATATATATATATATATATATATATATATATATATATATATAACAGGAGGCAGAATATCAAGGATGGGAAGATATAATTTCCTACACTTAAGTGCTTACAGATGAAGAAGCGCAACAATGACTTCTAGTGGGACAGAGAAGTAAAGGATAATAAGAAGAAAGAGAGAAAGAGCAATTGATACATGCCCTTCAGTTAACAAGAAAAAGGATAGAGAGTTAGACAGAAAATTCCAGGATGTCTTCAGGGGGGAGTTACTGTTGTATACCCCAGACTAATAGATCACTGAGAGGGGCTGGACCAAAATTAATGAATGGAACAAACAATGATTAACATCACTTGAACAACAAAGACTAAACATCACACATCATTAACAACTAATGAAATCTTTATTGGATGAATCTCATGATCTGAAGTTAAATGGACACCCATGTACAACACCTGATTGATGTAATTGCAGTAATGGGAAACTGTGTTCCCATAATGATGGTCACTGCTGCCTAACATTCCATGGTCACATGACCGAGTACCCATCCCACAGATCAATAAGAACATGACAAAGGAATTTCAGGGCTAACAATAATGATGATAAGGGTGGACTCTCTATTGATCTCACCCCAGAGCTCGCCAATAGGTAGTGCATGCAGTAAATGGAATTCAAAAATCACACAGTTATAGATAACTGCTGCCTAGCACCAACCGCAGGGGTGGCCTCCAACCAACAGTGAAGATCTCAATCTTGTTCAGCTGAGTCTAAGGGTACTTGCTATCAGTACCCACACAAGACACCCGCATCCACAAGCTGACTGGGACAAATGCAAGGAAAAGTCACAACCTAGTCAGGAACATAATTACTGTCGTGGTCATGGACACAAACATTAGTAGGAAAAACAACCGACAAGTCAAGCAGAAAAGAAAATCTGCAACTCTAACCATACAGGCATAAACTAGGGTATGAAAAGCTCGACTATGGGTCAGTTGGGGGATAAGGAAAATGTGGGGGGGGGGGGGGGGAGAGACCTACAAGGCAAAACCCAGGAATGTTCCTCCCAGTGGCTATGATTGGAATGTCACATCCTGCAACAAAAGCAAACAACATAAAAACATTTAATTTTGTAAAATAAATGCATCTGAATTATTGATGTACATATACATTCTCCTCCTGTTCATTCAGACACAGTCTGCCATATTATTCACATTGGCCACAACATATGTTGTAACGCGACAATCTAAATGAAAGTTTGCTTTACGAACAAGTAGAAACAAAGAAAGCACCACCAGAGATACAAATAAATGGCCAAGAAAGAGGCCTGCCAAAATCTACACAAAGAATGATAGCTTTAACCGACAGCTTTTGAGCGGTTCCATTAAGAGATTTCTACTCATATATGTTTAACTTCGGGTGGTTTCTTTCAACGGCAAAAGACTTTACGGCCAATTTCGGGTGGCTTCTTTTAACAGCGAGATACTTTAAGACCAACTTCAGATGGCTTCCTTCAACAGCAAGATATTTTAATGTCCAACTACAGGTTGTGTTTTTTTCAACAGCAGTATACTATACAAACTACTTAGCACGGCTTCTTTAAACAGCAAGGCTGTCTACAACCAACTTCAGATGACTTCTTTCAACAGCAACATAATCCACTACCAATTTCAGATGGCTGTTTTCAAAAGCAAGATAATCTACAATTAACACAAAATAAAATTATTTTATCAAAAGTATTAACTTAATGATCAACTTCAGATGGCTTCTTTCAACAGCAAGACCAATCCACGTTCAATATTGTTGTAGTTCAAGTATTTATTTAGTTACGAAGCTCAACTGCGAAATAAATAAAGCTGTAATCTGCTTCTTATTCATGAACTGTCTTATTGGTCTCAAAGGGTTCCCCAATAGATATTTCGGTGGTGTACGTTTACGACATTGGAACCGGCCAATCATTCCTCTTCTATACATGTTCGTTAATATACTGGACACACAGTTGTTATTTGACCTATGCTGGATCCATACACAATTCTGAAACACATGGTTCTATTTCAATAGTTAAATACAACTTCTGTCCATATTCTATATGTAACGTGCGTGTTTGTACGCCATGGTGGGGAGGATGCACGAGTTAAGAATTTAATAGAACAATCGACGTTACAGGGGTCAGATAAGAGGTGTGCGGATGTAGGGTCAGAGAGGTAGAGTAAGGAATCCCAAGGCAATGGTTGAGCTCCAAACACAATGGATGGTTATATCACGGAGATGTCAGTCTGAGTCACCGGGGGGGGGGGGCTGAGTGGAACGTGCTGGAGAGAGAATAGAAAATGAATATCCCAGAAATGTAATGTTGGCGAAAGTTGAAATTGTGTTCAAGGGTGATATAGTTGTTCATGGGGGGTCCCTAAGATACTGAATATGGCGTGAAGGATACGATGGGTCGAGGCATTCAACGGCAGTCAGTCTGGGGCTAAATGACGGAGACTTAGCCAGACAGTGGAGTTCTGAGGCTAAGTGAGAAAAACTTAAGCCAGGAGAGTTGAGTTTGTGGGCTACGTTAAGGAAACTAGCTAGTTACTCAGTGTTTGGGCTAAGTAGGGAAACGTTGCCAGGCATTCAGCTGAGTTCGAACAAGGGAAAGAGTCCGGTGTGACTAGTTATGTCACAAGGCCGTTCGAAGGCAGTATTGTGTATTTACCTTGTTCTAATATGGTTTCTGACGGTGAGAATCAGCAGGTGGTTCGAATCGCATCTGTAACTTACGGGGTATGTGAGCCGGACCGCTCAGAAAGCAATGGCAAACTACTGAGCGTAATCATGCCAAGAAAATCAACATACAGATGAAAGATGCTGGTGTTGACAGCGATGTCCTGTAAAGGATATGCAACACAAAAATATGGTTTCTGGGAATAGTGCATGTTTTCATCATGTCTCTTCATAATCAATAAAGTTGTGTGCGTGAAAACCAGTGTTATCCAGTGACTTCTAGCTATTGATCAAAGTACTGATCTGTGTTGTGATACCTGTGGCTGATCCATCCTGCACTACTCAGTGATATGAGAAGACTATAGGGACCTGAGACAACAGACAATATCTACCTGGTGCAGGGAATTGTGACACTATACTTCTGGGTTCAGTGGATGATAGACCTGGTTTTCTGATTAAATGTCATGGAATTATTAATCTTCCCGTTTCGGACATACACAATATATCAGACCAATTGTGCTGAATGGCTCTGACACCTGGTGTACAACGAAAGGAGACGAAGCCTTGCTTCCACCCCTGCGGTTGGTGCTTACTTTAGAACAAAGTTTTAAGACACATCTTTGGCAGCCATTAGGGATACACAAAGTGGAGAGTGGAAAAGAAAAAGCAACAAAGACATTTATGATCTGTTTAAATCCCCGCATCCAAGATCTACAACAGTTAGCAGCGAACCGCCAGGCATGGAGAGACAGGACTTCTGCCCTATGCGCCGCCTTAGGCTCAAGAGGAAAGACTAACTAATCACTGGTATCATGAAGGCTAATAGACTACAATGGCTGGGGCATACAGAAAGACTGGAAGATAATAGGGAAACAAAACTCGCTTATACTCAGGAAATAAATGACCGTAGACCGCGAGGTAGAATAAGAAGACGGTGGAGAGATAATATACATACATATCTACAAGCACTTGGAATCAGCGACTGGCAAGAGAAGGTCAACCAGAGAGACGAATGGAAACGGATTGTATCTGCAGCAAAAAACCACAAATGGCTCGGAACGCTGAAGAAGAAGAAGAAGAAGAAGAAGAAGAAGAAGAAGAAGAAGAAGAAGAAGAAGAAGAAGAAGAAGAAGAAGAAGAAGAAGAAGAAGAAGAAGAAGAAGAAGAAGAAGAAGAAGAAGAAGAAGAAGAAGAAGAAGAACAAGAACAAGAAGAAGAACAACAACAAGAAGAAGAAGAAGCAGAAGCAGAAGCAGAAGAAGAAGAAGAAGAAGAAGAAGAAGAAGAAGAAGAAGAAGAAGAAGAAGAAGAAGAAGAAGAAGAAGAAGAAGAAGAAGAAGAAGAAGAAGAAGAAGAAGAAGAAGAAGAAGAAGAAGAAGAAGGAAGAAGGAAGAAGGAAGAAGAAACAAGAAGAAGAAGAAGAAGAAGAAGAAGAAGAAGAAGAAGAAGAAGAAGAAGAAGAAGAAGAAGAAGAAGAAGAAGAAGAAGAAGAAGGAAGAAGAAGAAGAAGAAGAAGAAGAAGAAGAAGAAGAAGAAGAAGAAGAAGAAGAAGAAGAAGAAGAAGAAGAAGAAGAAGAAGAAGAAGAAGAAGATTCTGCCATGGGTTTTATACAGTAGTGTCCCATAATGCAACCGGCTTTGATTTATAATACCAAATGTCTACTACCGTAATAACAACTGTAAAGTCATAACTGTGACACACACTCTACTTTCCATTTTCCATCATCCATTTTCGTTAGTTTCAAACCTAATTTTTTGTTTGGCACCTGAATCTAGTTAATATAGACACCTTTTTAGAGGTGTGTAGTTGGTCATTCTTCCAAGCACCCTTGTTCCTGCTGCGAGGCGATGTCGTCATTTATGCATGACAGGTTCGAATCCTGGTCGGTAGCTTTCACATTTCAAGTTGCTAGTGTGTCCTCTAATCTCTCCTCCTCCTTCTGCCTCTGCCTCTGACTCTCATGCTCCTTTTCCTGCTTCTGCTGCTGCTGCTGCACCTGCACCTGCACCTGCTGCTGCTGCTTCTTCTTCTTCTTTCTTCTTCTTCTTCTTCTTCTTCTTCTTCTTCTTCTTCTTCTTCTTCTTCTTCTTCTTGTTCTCCTTCTTCTTCTTCTTCTTCTCTTCTTCTTCGCCTCCTCCTCCTCCCCCTCCTATTAGCGCTAAACAATGCTTAATAATTTATTTATGCTTCTTGCATAGCATGTTCTCAGAAATGTTCTTGTCCAGTCGGCTAGTCCATAAGTGCCATTCTGTAACCAATAACGGATCTTGTTACTTCGATGGCCTCATTAATTCTAACGATTTAGTTAGTTTAGTTTTAATAACTGTGCAGTGTTTGAAAATATTGCCGGTCCATGTTTTGTATTTACCTATTATGTTGCGTGAACTTTACAGGGGTGAATACAAAACTTGGACCGGCAATATTATCAAACACTGCACAGTCATTAAAAATACACCACATATAATCCCATAAAGAGCAGTTGACGTGGCCGATCTTATAAGAGGGCTTTAACACTTAAACTTCCGGTGCGCTGACGGCAGGGTAGCTGGGGGAAAATCCCTACACAGATCAGTTAGACTTCAATGCTGAATTCTCGTTCAGAAAACAATGACAAACTATTGAACTTCAAATTGCCTAGAAAATCAACCTGGGGTTGATCGCAACGTCCTGCTGGGAATGTGCAACATTAATCTCACGCAGTATTCATTAAGGGGAGATAACATGACTTTTTAAAAATCTTCTTTGTTGCTTGATGTTATTGAATTATTTCCCTTAAATTCGTAGGCTGCATGACGATCCTGCGCGATGCCAACTGCCAGGAATATTTTGTTAACGTATCTTTCTATCCCGGTTAGCGGGGTAGGGGTATCCCCTATCAAAGGAGATGTAAGACGCCTCCTTTCCTCCGTTAGTCTACTTGACAACCTTGGGCAAGGTGGGGTACGAAAGCAGCCGACAGATTGTTGTTGGTTATGGTCTTGCACTCTGCGGCGATAGGCAGATGAGCTCATCAGTAGAGACAATGGCTATGGCAACCGACTAGTACAGTCACTACCCAGAAGGAAAGCAATGGCAAACTACCTTCTGCAAAACTTGCCAACCATGAAATAAAACATAATAAGAAAGAGATCTGGTGGCGAGACCCCCAAGCCAGGCAGATCAGATAACACTGGGGAAGAGTGTGACACAGGGACCAGTACTAGTAATCGTGATGACGGAGTTAATCCTGACTGTGTTACCAAGGAAATCCCCTGTGTCAGACTAAGAAACAAAGTGAGAATAGCAACGTGGAATATGAGAAGTCTGTATGAGGGAAAGCTTAAAGTAATAAGTGATGAGATTGAGAGGTTAAACATTCAAATTTTAGGAATTAGTGAACATCGCTGGAGCGGCAAGGGACATTTTACAACTGAAAATGGAAGTCTTTTCATCTTTTCATTGATTCTGGTAGAGACGTCGGAGGCCAGAGTGGAGTGGCATTTTGTTTAGATAAGACAACTGCAAAAGCTTTAATGGGATATAATCCAGTTAGTGATAGAATCCTTACTACTAGACTTAAATGCCATCCAAAAAACACAACTCTTGTACAGATATATGCACCTACTTCAACTGCAGAGGAGGAAGAAATTGAAGATTTTTACAGCACACTGCAAGACACATTAAATAATATTGGTCATAATGATATAGCAATAATAATGGGAGATTTTAATGCAAAAGTAGGTGCAGGAAAAGCTGAAAATGAGAGACACATTTTAGGAAAATTTGGATTGGGAAATAGAAATGATGGAGATGACAAATTAATTGAATTTTGCACAGAAAATGAGTTCACGATAGCCAACACGCATTTTAAACAACATTCAAGAAGACTCTTCTTCACATGGAAGTCTCCGGACAGTATTACCAAAAATCATATAGATTATATTTTAATACAAAGAAGATGGAGATCAAGCATAACATCTGCAAAAACTCTACGAAGTGCAGACTGTGATACAGATCATCAGTTATTAGAAGTAGATCTGAAATTAAAACTCAAAAAGCTTACCCGAGGACCAAGGCCACTTCGTTTTGATCTCACAAAAATACCGGATGCATACAATATAGAGGTTAGGAATCGCTTTGGGATCTTGATGTCTGTACAAGAGGACATGACACCTGATGAACTGGCAGTACAAGCTAGAGATATATTGATAACTGCAGCCAAAGATTTAATTCCGACCAAGAAAAAGCAACTTAAGCCATGGATTACATCAGACACGTTAGAATTAATAAAACAACGAAGGGAGCTGAAAAGAAAGGAGATGAATCCGATAACAGCAGGATGAAGTATAAACCTTTAACAGTGTACAACATCAGAAACTTAGGGAAATCATGAGGAATATGGGCTTTCCATTACATGTAGTACAACTCATAAAAATGCTCTATCAAGACCAACAAGCAGCAGTTAGAATAGATGGCGAGACATCAGACTGGTTTGACATCAAACAAGGAGTCCGTCAGGGCTGCGTGATGTCACCTTATTTGTTTAACCTGTACGCCGAAAATATAATGAGAAATGTAAGAGATGATATAAACAGGGAGCCATATGATGCCCTAAATATCGGCGGTCATGACATACCAGAGATTCGATATGCTGATGATACAGTATTACTATCCACAACACAGAATGGCATAGAAAACCTAATAGCCTCAACACAATTGAATAGCGAAAATCACAACTTATATCTTAACATAGCAAAAACTAAGATAATGCATTCAGACAAAAAACCTACTATGGAGAAAGAAATATACGTTAATGGGGAAAAATTGGAGGTGGTGGAAAATTTTGAATATCTTGGGTCACTGATTACCAACAATGGTGACACAATGACAGAAATTAAACCGACTATCAATTGCTCTTCAAAGAATAAAACAGCTGAATAAATTATGAGTGGGACAGACAGAACTACAAAAATTAGATTTTTAAGAGCATGCATCTTTCCCATTGCACATACCTGGACATGGACACTTACTAAACAAGCTGAACAGCGCATAAATGCCTTTGAATATAAATGTTATAGACGAGTTCTAAGAATATCTTGGGTAAAGAAAAGAACAAATGCATCCATACTTAAAGAATTGAATGTTGAAGAAGGTTGGCTATTACAGACGATAAAACAAAGAAAATTGAAATATTTTGGTCACTTGAAACGTCACGAAAGTTTGGAGAGAACAATATTGGAAGGATATATGCCTGGGAAGAGAGGAAGAGGAAGGCCAAAGAGAAGATGGGTGCAGAATGTGGCGGATGGTCTCCAGATGGGTATATCAGACGCGGGACATCTTGCTTATGATCGAGAGGTTTTCCGGAAGGTTGTTATGGCAGCGAGGTTCTCCAAAGGACATGCTACTGAATGAATGAATCTCTCTATCCCTTGTGACTTGGCCAGTAGTCGTTGCCCAGGTGAGTTGCCTCAGAATAAGATTCACACTCAATGTTTTTTGTCATTTAGGGACATGGGATAATCCTGCCTAAGAGGTGTGTACGATGAATCAACATGGAAAATGAATTAACAATGTGAGACTCAAAGCTGATGCTTTCGGGTGTTATATAAACTAATAAGAGGAATATCAGACGAGAAGAAAGAACAGACGTGTTACAACACCTGGCATTGGAGATAATGTTACTCATTGAGATTAAGATCAACCAATTAAGGCATTTCATCTGAATAAGAAGACGCAGTCAAAACTTAGTTGCATAGCATTACAGGATGTCGCAATTAATCCCAGTATTTTGTTTTGGCTGTTAATGATTCCTTGACAAGTTTACGTTCAGTAGTTTGCCATTGTTTTCTGTACCACTGACACTCATACCGTTGTATGAACATTACTGCAAGGCAATTTGCTTCCAAATCGTATGTAACCGTGTTTCGAACGCGGTATGCGAAATTCCGAACTGCGTTTTTAACTCTTTGGCCACAGCGCCGCCAGAGAGATACATTGGAGCGGAGCGTGGAGGAGGAAAGCAAAGTTACATTTTGTTAGACATCATCAGTAGATTAATTTGAATAAACAGTATACGTGCCACGTGAAGACGCGGGTAAGATGCAGACTTATTACAGCCGACCTCCAATATACACATGGTCTTTGGTGATGCTGATGATGTTGACGACGATGACGTAAGGAAATGACCTTTCATAGACCTTGAACATTGTGTATATGGTGCCAGACGCATATTTTTACAGACCAGTCGACACGTGGTGGTTGATGTGGTCAGTATCAAAGAGGTCACCTTTACTTTCCGAGGCATTGATTGGTACCAATTTTAGGTTGTGTAGAACTGGGAGTATAGGTCAATGTTACATATTCAAATCCGTCCCGATGCGGATCGAACCAATGACCACTGGGCCGGATCAGATGTTAGAGATAATGGCCACAGTCGCAGGCCAGTATGGTCCGTGCCATGACGGTAAGAAGAAGATCACACGCTAGAGAAAATGGCTACAGTCACAGACCAGTATGGTATGGTCACTGCCATGACGGTAAGCAGAAGATCACATGTTAGAGACAGTGGCTACAGTCACAGACCAGTATGGTCACTTCGAAGACAGCAAGAAGAGGATCACATGTTAGAGACAGCGGCTACAGTCACAGGCCAGTATGGTCACTGCCATGACGGTAATAAGCAGAAAATAACATGTTAGCGAAAATGGCTACAGTCACAGGCCAGTATGGTCACTTCAAAGGGAGCAAGAAGAGGATCACATGTTAGAGACATCAGCTACAGTCGCAGGCCAGTGTGGTCACTTCGAAGGGAGCAAGAAAAGGATCACATGTTAGAGACATCAGCTACAGTCGCAGGCCAGTATGGTCACTTCGAAGGGAGCAAGACGAGGATCATATGTTAGAGACAGCGGCTACAGTCGCAGGCCAGTATGGTCACTTCGAAGGGAGCAAGAAGAGGATCACATGTTAGAGACATCAGCTACAGTCGCAGGCCAGTATGGTCACTTCGAAGGGAGCAAGAAGAGGATCATATGTTAAAGACATCAGCTACAGTCGCAGGCCAGTATGGTCACTTCGAAGGGAGCAAGAAGAGGATCATATGTTAGAGACATCAGCTACAGTCGCAGGTCAGTATGGTCACTTCAAAGGGAGCAAGAAGAGGATCACATGTTAGAGACATCAGCTACAGTCGCAGGCCAGAATGGTCACTTCAAAGGGAGCAAGAAGAGGATCATATGTTAGAGACATCAGATACAGTCGCAGGCCAGTATGGTCACTTCAAAGGGAGCAAGAAGAGGATCATATGTTAGAGACATCAGCTACAGTCGCAGGCCAGTATGGTCACTTCAAAGGGAGCAAGAAGAGGATCATATGTTAGAGATATCAGCTACAGTCGCAGGCCAGTATGGTCACTTCAAAGGGAGCAAGAAGAGGATCATATGTTAGAGACATCAGCTACAGTCGCAGGCCAGTATGGTCACTTCAAAGGGAGCAAGAAGAGGATCATATGTTAGAGACATCAGCTACAGTCGCAGGCCAGTATGGTCATTTCAAAGGGAGCAAGAAGAGGATCACATGTTAGAGACATCAGCTACAGTCGCAGGCCAGTATGGTCACTTCAAAGGGAGCAAGAAGAGGATCACATGTTAGAGACATCAGCTACAGTCACAGGCCAGTATGGTCAATGCCAATATCGTAAGTATAGGATCACATGTTAGAGACAATGGCTACAGTCACACTCTGTGGCGAAGTGGTCAAGCCATTTGACTCCGTGCTCCGAAGGTTGTGGGTTCGATTCCGGGCCGCACTCTTCGGTTTACGAGCTAAATGTTTCGGAGACCCCTGTGGGTCGTCGCTAAAAGCTACGGAGTTCGTGCTGTGTGTGACGCTTTCCGCGCTGCGGAAAGAGACTGAGCCATATGGGATAAAACCCGGTGCGATGAAGTCGAACCTGTCGACTTTTAAGCGACTTTTTTTTAAGCGACCAGTATAGTCACTGCCAAGACGGTAAGCACAGAACCACAGGCTGAAGACAATGGTTACAATCGCAGACCTGTAACTGTCGTGATGGGAAGCAATGGCAGTCTACATTTTTTACATACAACTAAACAACAATAGCAGTCATTATAGACAACACATCATGTGAGTGAGTGAGTGAGTGCGTGGCGCGACACTGTGAGCTGTGAGTTTCGTGTGAAATGCTTTTGAATCTGCCTGAGGTTTTTTTGGAACGTGACTGCATGTTCGGAGTGATGGCAGGTGGCTATGTCTCCAGAGTTGACCGGTATTTGCCTTATGCAGAAATGTGTGGCTGCTGGGCTTCTGGTTGACTGCCACTGCCATCAGCGATGAACTGTATTTTCGTGGACTGTGTGGGTGAACATCTAGAAAACATTCAAATAGGAAAATGACTGCCGATTCCATCAGAGATGAACAGGGTGTTTCGTGGGGGACTGGTGTGTTGACATTCTGGCGGCGGCATTATGCACAGTGTATCTGCGCGGGCTGTTGTTTATCGAGACTCCTGTCTTTTCCACTTTTCACATTGGGCAGTGGGGAGCGTTTTGTGTGATATTCACTGGCACAGGAACGGAGCATAATAGGGACGACCCGTTGCTGTGAAGTTGGAACTGCGACTAACTAACTAACTAACTAACTAACTAACTAACTAACATCATGCCTATGATAGCGAGACATTTCGAAAGGCAATAATTGGAGCAATCTACCGGAAGATGGTGACAACTTTTAAAGTGCATGCCGTTTATCGTAGTAACAGTGATCTGCGTATTATTCTTAAAGTACATATGACATTTTGTTCTCACTGCGTATGCCTAACCCACCTGACACTGATGTAAAACAGGTACATGGTAGGCAAGTAGGCGTGAAACTATCTGGAAACACGCGCAAATGTACTCATCACCAACGGGAAACGTAGATAATCAAATCAAATCAACTTTATTAGGGTCACAAATTGGGCGCGCAGGCCCGTCTTATATTCGGCCCTTCCAGTCACTCGTCTTTCGTTCATCAAAAGCATTATACATTTACATAGGAAGAAAAATAAACATTGTGAAATGAATGTTGTAAACATAAACAAGGCTAATTACCATGTTATGAAGCCCATCTCCCACCTATCCATACATCACCCCACCCACACAACAACCCCACCTACGCACACACACGCGCACCAAGGGACACATACACACCCCCACCAACCCACACACACGCACACCAAGGGACACATACATACCCCACCAACCGACCCATTCCCCTCCCGCACATCCCCCACCCACACACACTGCCCTCACCTGAGGGGTGTTGGAATGAGATGATTTCTCCGCACTTCTCAGAGATACTCGATGTTCAATTTGATGAAGCCTACCGAAAACCACACACATTGTACGCCTGGAGACTGGCCTAGAGACTATCTATCGCAGATAGATAAGAATAGAGAAACGCAAGTCGAGTTTCTGTCCGTTACTCTTTGTGCTCCTCTTCACTTGCTATCAGTTCTGATAAACTACCATTACCATATTAGGCAGAAAGACATTTCCTTATTACAATGTGGTTTTCAGCCATAGTTTGATTATTTCCGCTCTCATTTGTTGCTGCTGTTTTTGTTGCTGTACTAATCTACAGCTGCTCACTCTTATACTGGAATATTGGAGTGACTTTGTTTCAATCCTGGTAGGCGGCCGAGTAATAATTTCTTTAAATACTTAAGGAGTCTCCGAGGTTGAGTGCTATTATTGAGCGCTGAATGTCTGCTATCTTCGTAGGGGTTGTTGTGACTTTCTGCCAGTCTCCAGGCGTACAATGTGTGTGGTTTTCGGTAGGCTTCATCACATTAACATCGAGTATCTCTGAGAAGTGCGGAGAAATCATCTCATTCCAACATTCTGTCCCGCCATTGTTCAATGACTTGGAAGGTCCGTTTTCTGGAAACACCGCACACAGCGTTTCGAGAAAGCGATGGCCTGCAATGGTCAAGCTCGCTGAGTTGCCACTAACTACCCGATTAGTAGGTAGTAAAATTGTTTAAAGCATCTACGTCAGTTATAATATTAGACGCAAACTCCAAAATAACCCTGAAATTGTAACTCTAGATGCAAACTCCGAACACTTAAAACCTTACTTCAAATATAGAAGCACTTAAGCCTTTTAGTATTTACAATTTATCACAACCGTGACTTCTTTACTTGTGTTTAATAAAGATCATTAAGAACAGACAGGCATCGACGGATGCAAAGAGTGAGAAAGAGAGGTATGGTGGGATGAAAAAAAGAGACGGAGAGTGTGAAGGAGGGAGGGAGAGCGAGGAGAAGAGACCTTTCGTCTCTACCTAACAAAGCGCTGTTGTAATGAACCACGTTTGTTCCATAATGGTATGTATGCCCATGGTATGAACTTTGGACTTGGATCTTATAAAAATAAACAAACATTAGCTGTAGACAGATGGCGGGACGTGTTACTGATAGCGAATACATTCCCTGACTGATTGTACGCATATATGTGCATGCACGTTTCGCTGTGAAACGTTCAGATAACTATATCAAGCGTCGCAGAAATAACACTACTGACGACTTATTATAGAGACTGTGGTTTTCGTGCTGAGGTAAGGAAGCCTCTGTATTTATTTCTCAGTCGCTTTCGATAACCTCAAGATTTCAACAACAATTCATATTTCAGTTTTGTGCCTTACAAGGTTGAAGTAGAGAAAAACCGCGTTGTTTGGTCATTATTCTAATAGGATTCACGAGTGTGCTCATTTCATGGGAGGTTCTAGAAACAGACAATGAGGTCTCAATTCTTGGAATGTCTGCACTCGTAGTGAAGCTTTGACGAATATTTTGTTTTTGTCCTCAGCAGAAGTCAACGTGTACAGGCAGGTCTGGATGCTTCCCAGGACTGTCTTAAACTTCTCTATATTAGTCGGCTCTGTTGTGAAGGTGTTACGAGTGCTATTCGTAATCCCGCATGCTGTGTTCGAAACACAGCTCCGGGCGATTTAGAAGCAGATCGCCTTGTGTTGGGTTCCAGTCAAGGATATTAGTGCTGGTCGTTCAGAAATCAATAGCAAACTACTGAACGTAAACTTTCCAAACAAATAAAATAACAGCCAAAAACATGATGGGGTTAACTGCGACGTCCTGTAAAAGATATGCAACTAAATAACTATATATAATGCATGTGTAATGCAAGTTAGATGCATTTTTTTAGCGATGCAGCATATTCAGATCTTCTATTGCTTTCACCATCTTAAATCTGCATCTGTTAGGAGTGGCAGAATATTTAACCCCTTCACCCATTGTTGCCACAGAACGTTTATAGCACTCTCGAATAGCACCGCAATGGTTGAGTGATCAGCCAGCTCCTATATTCTATAGGAATTGGGAGGTTTTCTCTACTTCGATGTTCTCTTACAATCCTAACGAACGAACGAACAAACTTTGTTTTCAAAGGGTTAAGAATTGGGCACGCAGGCCAGTCTAACGTTATGCCCGTCCGCCACTCTCTTTCATCCATTATTTCATCCACACATTATTCAAGGCTAACTGAGAACAACAACAATATAAAACAACATTAGCTATGTACCTCCGTTCAACATCTTTATTTTCGTCGATGAAAAGCCATGTCTAGTTGGCAATAGAAGAACTTAACTTATTTAAAACGTATTGGCAACAATCAGTCACACATTTTTTTTTCTTTAGCGTTATTTCACTGGGGACGAGCTGATATGCCCCTGAAAACACGTTGTTAAACTGACTATTGAATTATTGTAAAAGTATAGGCTTTAGAAAATTGGAAATGAACAGAGAGTTGAAAAATAAAACTAAAAAAAAGAGACAAAAACATATTTTGGCCACGTTAAAGGACATTTTTTTTAAATGTTGCATATCCCTTACAGGACGTTGGTCAACACCATCATTTTTCAGCTGCTTTTACATACTAGGCAAGTTTTACGTTCAGTAGTTTGCCATTGCTTTCTGAACGACCGGCTCCCATACCAACACGACACGGTCTGCTGCACAAATCGGTCGCAGCTGAGTTTCGAACGCCTGGTAGGAGGCTCACGAACCGCGTTCGCAAGCCTTTGGCCACGGAGACCGGTAAAGGACATAACACTCGCATAAAACCCATACTGGAGGGTAAAGATTAAGTCACGCGAGCAAGAGGTAGATAACGATACAAGTGGGAAGATAACATCAAGCGATGGACAGACAGCAGTCTGAAAGAATGTACAATCAAGGCGAGAGATGAGAGATAGACAGTGTTGATGATCCATTGCAGCCAACCTTCATTGTGGAGACAGCACCTGATTGAATAAAAAGGATGTCAACAGACGTCATCAAAACTGCACGCGAGAAGAATGACAGAGCACGTAAACGAATCCACGACATTCTGAGCATGCGACAAACGGCTTAACTACTACACCACAGAGACTCACAAGTGTAGATACGGGTAGACAACCTTTCCCTCAGCTGCATAATACCTTATCCATTCTCAGTTCATCATCGCCCAGTGCCTTGCCAGCCGGCGTGGGCAGTCATGCCTCTCCACAACTTGCGATCTCCGACGGCATTGATCAGTTCGTGTGTTGACTCCCTTCTGTGCCATGACACAAGACTGTCAAGAATCTTCTCCCGCTGTCTTCCTCTGTCTCTCTTGCCACAAATATTTCCGGTTGTCACGACTTGTTCCAATTTTTGTCTTCTGATAACGTGACCAAAAACGATGACTGCCTCTTTCTGATGTTTCTTTACGTTTTCTTTCCGACTCAGTTTCCCCCAAAACGTCTAGATTGCTCATTTTGACTGTCCAATTAATTTTCATCATTCTTCTATAAAACCACATCTCCAATATTTCCATGGGTCTTTTTTTTTTTCGCGTGTTTACTAATTGTCCAGGAATCACAGCAGTATGTTATGTTCTATGTAACGTGCAAGAATTCTCTTTCTAACTTTCAAGGACAACGACTTATTGCACAAAACGTTCTCTTACCTCGTAGCGTACGTATTGTTAAGTAAGAAATTCGCTTACACATTGCAAGTAATTTTCAGAACATTTGGTATCAAAGGAACAAAATGTATACAATTTGCCTATGACCGTTATAAAGAAAGTCGGAAGAGAACTAAATGAATGTTCGATAACTATAAAACTCTACAAAGGCCGACATGTGAAATTATATGCACAATACGTTGGACTGTCAGAGTAACTAACAATGGTTTCATGCAAGAGGCTAGAGAACCTATAACATTATATACAACTATACCTACAACTATATATAGGACCCGTTGATATTGATGTAGGTGTCTTTTATTAGTAAATTCCTGCATTCTTTTGTGAATTAATTTGGTATTTTTACTGCTGTACTGTTTTTTACCTTCCATGCAATTATTCTCAAGCCATGCTTCTTTTGCCTCTTTACATAATGTTCTGACTTTTCTGTGAATCTCTGCATATTTGTCATGATAATTGTTCTTGTGTCTTCTCGTTTCCATTAGTCGTAAAATTTCTTCAGTCATCCTTGTCTTACGACATACTTTCTTTAGTTTTGGGATTGTTGTTTCTGCAGCCACATTGATTGAATTCTTTAACGTTTCCCATTGTTCATCCGCATCATGAAATAAGATCTCTAGATCAGACAATATATAAAATCTGTTCTATACTTCTATGTTAATATTGGCTTGTATTTCCTTGTCATTTTTCAATGTACACATATCACATTTAGTGTTTCCTGGTGTATATTTGGCCCTTTTAAATTTTTAATTTTGATGTGCCTAAAATTTATGAAACACCCCTCCCTCACATGATTGAGTGATTTAACCTGAAGAATGTATACTTTTTTCCTGAACG
>JACEFZ010014833.1:0-22794 GCA_014155875.1 Cepaea nemoralis
CTCTGACAGCATTCATGGGATTGGCTCTGGTGTCCCCCCCCATCGCCCAAGGTGCCGGGTTTGGGGGCACCTGGGATCCCACATAGTGCCCACTACCTTTGTCTTTGGATCAAAAAAGACGGGGCCATGAGCAAAGAAAAAAACCAATGCCTTCCCGTCGACCCCACTGGCAAGACGCCTAAGCAAGATCAAAAAGGGGGGAAACTACTCTCCTTTGGGGAAAACAAAAAAGGTGCAGCCACCATGGTGGAAGGAGAGGTCGAAAAGGTGTGGGGGAAAGAGGCAGGCTGTAAAAGACTGAAAAAGGGGCCAGAAAGGCTAAACAGCCAAGGTTAGTTGGCGAACCTGAAGACTGAGGTCGTAGGGACGACGACTTTATTCAAACCTGCGCCAAAAACAGGCCAAGGCCGACAAAAAAATGGGACAGTTCTGCAGGAAGGGTGTGCTCGAGCAAATTCTTACGACACCCCCCACAAACATAACCCACCAACGTGGGACCAACCAAGGACAGACCCCAAAAAAGGGGACAAAAGGAACCCCTTACGTACAAAACAACGACCAAAAGACACCCCAACTAAACAACAAAAACCCAGGGAAAAACGGGACAAAAAAACAACAAAAAGGGAACCGATCCAAGAAAACACCAAAAACCCCCCGGGCCCGACGGCACCCGATATGGTGATTAAGGGATATCAGATGATGACAGGGAAGAACTGGCCAGAGAATTCAAACCACCAAGGGGGGGTCAGGTAAAAGAAAAATGGCTACACAGTACTTCTGGCGCCAAAACCGAAAAAAGACCATCCCAAAATAAACGGGTACGAATCATTTCGATGCAGAAACGTTGGGAAACTACTGGAGAAAATTGTAGCACACAGACTTGCTTGGGACTTGGAACAGCTCGGCTGCTTCCCGCCCCACACTTGGAGGATACAGACGCAACAAAGAGTCATGGCTGAATGCGGCGGTCTTTGCTCAAGATGTTTACGAAGGATTTCAGGTCAGAGAAGAGACATGTGCGGCCGCCATAGACTTACAGGACGCATATAACAGAGTATCTTTCGAGCACTTGATGCAAACCCTCCTCAGACTGAAGTGCACCCTCACCTTGTACGATGGATAGCTGCAGTTCTACTCCAAAGGAAGGTGGTGCTAAGATGCGGGAGTTGGTCTTCTGAGCCGATAACCGATATGTCCAGGATTGCCGCAGGGTTCCCACTGTCACCAGTACTATTCAACGCGTATACGTGCCGATCACTGAACAACAGTTGGATGGGAGGGGTAGGACTCTATCATTCGTTGACGACATCCTCGTGTATCGACAGGGTCGAGATAGACAGGCGGTTGCCAACTATATGCAGGGCGAACTAGATCGAATTTCCTCATGGTGTGCTGATGCCGATGCCCTTGTCAACCCTGCAAAGGCAACGGTTACATGGTTCTCACTAAACAATCATATTGTGAAAACAGACCTGCCGGCAGTAAGAATGGATGGGAGCATTCTGAGTAGAACCCAGTCAATGACATATCTTGGCGTGAGGCTTGATCGTAGCCTGTCCTTCAGAGATCATGTCGATTATGTCATAACGAAGGCTCGAAAAGGTTTGGCAGCAATGAGAGTCATGGCGACTGCCAATATCGAGCAAAGACTGCTATTACTTCTGTTCCAAGGATTTGTGCTTTCACGCATCGAGTATGCCCTGGCCATCCTCACTGTCAGCCCTACACAGATTGGAAGACTTGAAAAGGTACAAAACGAAGCCATGCGCATCATTTTGGGCTGCACGAGAGACACCAGCTGTGTAGCAATGAGATACCTCCTTGACTTCCCGACAATGGAACACAGGATCAAGATCTGGAGAGCTCGTGCATACTTAAAATAAGTGCAGATGAGCAGCACCCTCTGCATGACGCTGTATTCAGAGAAAAGGGTGACAGGCTAAAGAGGGGCAAATCATGGATGGGTCGGGCGGAAGATGTCGTCGGACAGGTCTGCAGTCTTACCAGTATCAACCCCGGCAAGGAATGGGTGCCGGTGCCTCCAGCTTTTAAGTGTACCTTCTCCTGCATTATCACACTCGACAGACGGTGCAGAGAGCAGAACCCTGCCGCTGTCAATGCAGAGGTTAACGCGCTCATCTATGATCACTCAGATAGCCCCGAAGTGCTCATCTATACAGATGGATCTGTTGTAAAGCAGCAGAGAAGTGCGTGGGCATTTACAGCCCGTTCAGCGGGCCGAACCGTTCAAGAATCCAGTGGTGCCCACTATATGACCACGAGCAGCATGACGATGGAGGTGATGGCAGTTACACAGGCTTTCATATGGCTGGAATCACAGCATTATACCAACGTTAGTTAGTTAGTTAGTTAGTCGACAGATCATCCTCGTTGCACATCGAACCATTCAGTCCATAAGTGCTCGGATCCCCTCCTCAGCAAATCCCGCAGCGTGTAGCGGCTAACGACGCCAGTTCTGTGTTGGTTTATCAATCTTCTTTGGCTTCCTGCGTAGTGTTCTTGTTTGGCCACCCCTCTTTTAATTTGCTGCTCTCGCAGTCTGGCCATTGTTGTAGATTCACAGTCATCACTTGGCTCACGCAAGAGTCTTACTTCTCGTAGAGCATTCAGAATGTCAGCCTGGTCCATGGCGCGTCCGCCCTCCACAGCAGCCTCACCTGCGAGCTTGTCAGCCCGCTCATTTCCTTGTACTCCCGCATGACCTGGCACGAAGATGAAACTAATCTTTGCCAGCCGAGACCGCTTCAGAGGCAGCAACCATTCTCTTCGGATCGACCCCTCCTCTATCCTCTTGATCATGTTCATTGAGTCGCTAAGGAAACAAGTCCTAGTGAATGTCTGTGTCTCGAGCCATGTTATTGCTTTACTTACTGCCATGACTTCCATGGTCAGGCTACTTGTGGTTTCAGTGAAAGCACCAGAGTCCTCCTTCACAATTCTCTCTCCGGCCCGAGCTGTAAAGGCACATGAGCTTCTCACATGTCGGATGACCGACCCATCTGTGTAGATGACCGCGTCACCGTCTAGCGAATTATTATATAGCCGATATATTATACCAACGTGTGTGTACTAAGTGATTCAATGAGTATGATTCAGAAGGTCGAAGCTGGATCTGTACGTAGACAGTGGACTGAGTCGCTGCGGAAGTCTGTTGTCCGCAAAGTCACCTTCATCTTCGTCCCGGGACATGCGGGAGTCGAGGGAAATGAACGAGCTGATAAATTGGCTGGCTCTGCACCCCCTGTAGATGGCCAGCCCATGGATCGTGCCGATGTTATTAACGCCCTTAAAGATATGGCGAGAACAGAGGATTTTGACGCCAGTGATTCCACATTGCTTTCCAGGATGAAAGAAATGGGAGTAAGAATCGGCACAGCCAGACGCGAGAGGTACATCGGGAAAACAAAGTGCCTCGTCAACCAACACAGAACTGGCACTATTAGCCACCGGACGCTGATGCATATGCTGGGGGGGGGGGGGTGGGGGGGGGGGGGGGGGAGGATCTGAGCACCTATGGACATGTCCGGAGTGCAACGAAGATACCCCAACTGATAACTAACTAACATTGTTATTTCACCCCGTCTGCGTTATAAGTGGGATTTGTAGTGTATATTGTTATTTCACCCCGTCTGCGTTATAAGTGGGATTTGTAGTGTATATTGTTATTTCACCCCGTCTGCGTTATAAGTGGGATTTGTAGTGTATATTGTTATTTCAACCCATTTGTGTTATAAATTGTGTCAAAATTTTTTGGGCATGTTATGAGAAGAAATGGATTGGAGAATTTGGTGACAACTGGTAAAATCGAGGGGAACAGACCAAGGGGAAGACATAGAAGCAAGTACCTGGAAGGCTTGGCCTTGTGGCATGGTCGAGACAGAAACACGGAGCTGATCCACGACTCTGGTGATCGAGTGAGATGGCAAAACATGACCGCCCACGCTTACCGGCATGGCACATGATGGATGGGGTGTTATAACTGTGAGTTGTAGTGTATATTATTTTAACCCGTCTAGGTTATAAGTGGGATTTGTAAAAAAAAAACAAAAAAACTGTCATTTACTGCCAATATAATACCTTACGGTGTGTGGCAGGATGGTCTTTAAGCCTGAGGAATTAAGGCCGCCTGGCATGTGCAGTCGCCGTGAACTGTGCAGGTTAGGATTTTCTTTTTTGCCACCGACAGAAAAAAATCCCACACCTTACCGAGGGTTCGAACCCGAGTCTCCCGAAGGAGAATCCAGCGTGATAGCCACTCGTCTAGCCAGAGGTTTAAATTATTAATACTTTACTTTGCAAAGTGATGCACACTATATACATTTTTATTCTTGTAAAAGATTGCTTTTAAACATTGCTTAAGAATATAAAAGGCAAGCTAATGTTGTAAAGCACTAAAAAACTCGTGGAAGTCCAAAGAAATCAAAATCAGTACCAAACTTAGAATATTTATACGTAACGTTAAAACCTTATTGCTGGACGAATTGGACACATGGACAACGACTTTAGAAATGACTAATAAATTGCAAACATTAATTAATTAGCGTCTGTTTGGAATAGAATGGCTGATAATGGGATGACAAAATCACTAATGCGGAGCTTGTGGAGAGAAACTATAGAGACCAAGGGAATCAACAGGTGAGAGGGAAAGACCTTGGCGGTAGCTGGGACAAACACTGATAATACATTCTGAGAATAGTATAACTAGAAGGTTCTTTAACTGGAACCCATAAAGCAAAGGACATAGAGAGAAACTGAAAAATACGCAGCAGAAAATTAGAGATTTTGATGAATAATATGGGGAGGGCATGGAGCGAGCTGCGGGAGATAACTAAAGATAGGACTCCCTGGCGTGAGTTGGTTGAGGACCTATTCTCCGATAGACGATAACGAAAATAGGACTCCCTGGCGTGAGTTGGTTGAAGACCTATTCTCCGATAGACGATAACTGAAGATAGGACTCCCTGGCGTGAGTTGGTTGAGGACCTATTCTCCGATTAGACGATAACAGAAGATAGGACTCTCCTAGGCGTGAGTTGGTTGAGGACCTATTCTCCGATTGACGATAACAGAAGATAGGACTCTCTAGGCGTGAGTTGGTTGAGGATCTATTCTCCGATTGACGATAACAGAAGATAGAACTCCCTGGCGTGAGTTGGTTGAGGACCTATTCTCCGATAGACGATAACAGAAGATAGAACTCCCTGGCGTGAGTTGGTTGCCTATTCTACGATAGACGAAAACTGAAGATAGGACTTCCTGGCGTGAGTTGGTTGAGGACCTATTCTCCGATAGACAATAACAGAAGATAGAACTCCCTGTCGTGAGTTGGTTGCCTATTCTACGATAGACGATAACAGAAAATAGGACTCCCTGGCGTGAGTTGGTTGAAGACCTATTCTCCGATTGACGATAACAGAAGATAGAACTCCCTGGCGTGAGTTGGTTGAGGACCTATTCTCCGATAGACGATAACAGAAGATAGGACTCTCTAGCGTGAGTTGGTTGAGGACCTATTCTCCGATTAACGATAACAGAAGATAGGACTCTCTAGCGTGAGTTGGTTGAAGACCTATTCTCCGATAGACGATAACTGAAGATAGGACTCCCTGGCGTGAGTTGGTTGAGGACCTATTCTCCGATAGACGATAACAGAAGATAGGACTCTCTAGCGTGAGTTGGTTGAGGACCTATTCTCCGATTGACGATAACAGAAGATAGAACTCCCTGGCGTGAGTTGGTTGAGGACCTATTCTCCGATAGACGATAACAGAAGATAGAACTCCCAGGCGCGAGTTGGTTGAGGACCTATTCTCCGATAGACAATAACAGAAGATATGACTCCCTGTCGTGAGTTGGTTGCCTATTCTCCAATAGACGATAACTGAAGATAGGACTCCCTGGCGTGAGTTGGTCGATGACCTATTCTCCGATAGACGAGAACAGAAGATAGGACACCCTAGCGTGAGTTGGTTGCCTATTCTCCGATAGACGATAACTGAATATAGACTCCCTGGCGTGAGTTGGTTGAGGACATATTCTCCGATAGACGATAACAGAAGATAGGACTCCCTGGCGTGATTTGGTTGAGGACCTATTCTCCGATAGACGATAACTGAAAATAGGACTCCCTGGCGTGAGATGGTTGAGCATCTATTCTCCGATAGACGAAGGGACTCAGTGCACTTAAAACTATGGCTGCAATGGACACAGAGCAGAGAATGCTTTTCACACTACACCAGCACTTGATCCTCTCAGTAATTGATTATGGATTATGTTTGCTCACTGTCTCCGAGAGTCAGCTGGTGAAGTTAGAGCGCATGCAGAACGAAGTTATGCGGGCCATTCTGGGATGCACTAGAGACACCTCAGTAGTGTGTATGCGTTACATCCTTGGTCTGCCGACTGTTGCTGGTAGGCTCAAGGTGATGCAGGCGAAGGCATACCTCAGAGTAGCTGCAGACACAGACCACCAACAGCATGAGGCGCTGGACGCAGTTAAGGGTCAGCGACTGATAAGAGGGAAATCATGGATGGCTCAGGCGGAGGATACGATCAGACAGGTATGCCCCTTGGAGAACATTAGGCGTGGAGAGGAGTGGGTCAGAGTGCCAGCGGAGCAGTCAGACTTGTGCAGAGTTATAATCACATTAAGCTGGGAGTGCAGGGAGTGGCCAGCAGGGACCACGGAAGTGGAAATCCAGCAACTAATTCGGGACAATGCTCACTCGGGTGATATGATTATCACGGTCCACCACAAGGTCTTCTTCCTGAGAGTCAATGTGGCTTCAGAAAAGAACGTGGAACTGTTGACATGATTTTCGCTGCAAGGCAGCTGCAAGAGAAATGTCAGGAACAGAACTGTGAAATGTTCTCCACTTTCATTGACCTTACCAAGGCTTTTGATACAGTCAGCAGAGAAGGACTGTGGAAGATTATGGCAAAATATGGCTGTCCACGAAAGTTTGTCCAAATAGTGCGGCTATTTCATGACGGCATGCAGGCAAGAGTACAGGAAAATGGTGAGCTGTCTGAACCCTTTCCTGTCACCAATGGAGTGAAGCAAGGATGTGTCCTGGCACCAACACTGTTCAGCCTCATGTTTTCAGCCATGTTGATGAATGCCTTCGAGAACGACGACATTGGAATAGACATCAACTACCGTATGGATGGAAAGTTATTCAATCTCAGAAGGCTGAAAGCTAAAACCAAAATTAACAGTGGCACAGTCAGAGAGCTCCTGTTTGCTGATGATTGCGCTCTATACGCCAACTCAGAGGCGGACATGCAACATAACGTTTCAGCTTTCCTCACATGCCTGTGCTAACTTTGGGCTCAATATCAACTTGGAGAAGACTGTAGTTATGTACCAGCCAGCTCCAGGGAATAATCACACTGTGCCGAATATCAAAGTGAATGATCATAGACTAAGTGTTGTGGACAAATTTACCTATCTTGGCAGCACCGTGTCACAAGCTGCCACAATCGATGACGAAGTGAATGCAAGAATCTCCAAGGCCAGTGCAGCCTTTGGCAGACTGTACAAGAATGTATGGGACAGAACTGGAATAAGCCTGCAAACAAAGCTAAAAGTCTACAAAGCAGTTGTATTATCCACACTGCTATATGCTTGTGAAACCTGGACTGTTTATCAGCGACACGCTAGGAAATTAAACCACTTCCACACAGTCTGCCTAAGGAAGCTACTGAAGATTAAATGGCAAGACAAGATCCCAGACACTGAAGTCCTAGAAAGAGCATCCATACCCAGTATCCACACTCTACTGATGAAGAATCAGATTCGCTGGGCTGGTCACTTGACTCGCATGCCAGATCACAGGCTCCCTAAACGAATTTTTACAGCGAACTGCGTTGTGGTAACGCTCCCAAGGTGGCCAGAGGAAACGTTTTAAAGACACTCTGAAAATTTCACTGAATGCTTTTGGAATTCATCATGACACCTGGGAGGCTGCAGCCAGAGACCGAAATTCGTGGCGTGCATCATTGCGCAAAGGTGCAGTTATATGTGAGGCAACCAGGACTGCAAGAGCTGTGAAGAAAAGGCAGGACAGAAAAACCACTGCAGGAAATCCTCCTCCAGAGACGTCAAGCATTCTTTGTCCACATTGTCAAAGAACATTTCGAGCCAAAATAGGCCTTATCAGCCATCTTAGAACCCACGGCTCCACACCTTCAACCCCACTGGATGAAATGAATGGTCATCATCATTCTTGATGGACAAACAACACATGATTATCTACACAGATGGTTCGGTGTCAAGAGGTGAGAGAAGTGGATGGGGGTTCATTGCCAAAGCTAATGGTCGATGTTTGGGGCAGGAGAGCCTGGCATATGATACCACAACATCCAGCTTAAGAATGGAGGTGGAGGCAGTCACTGCGGCTCTCCGCTGGATGGAGAATACGACACACACACACACATCGTGATTGTAACTGACTCAGAAAGCATGCTGACGAGGGTGAGGACGGGCAGGCTTCGTACGGAGTGGCTTGCTTTGCTTCGGTGGTCACGGGTGACAAGCATCGCCTGGATCTTTTCTCCGGAGCATGCCGGTGTGCTGGGAAATAAACAGGCGGACAGATTGGCTGGCTCTGCAGAACTTGGTGGAGTATTCATACATGACAAGGCAGATGTGGTTGCGGCCTTGTGGGAGCACGTGCACACCTCGGAGGGGCAAATGGATTACCATGGTCTGGTAAGAATGAGACAGCGAGGAGTGACGAGGGGATCTGGCCGACACTCAACGCTCATAGGAAAGGTGAGACGGACTTATAATCAGATTGCTACTGGTACTATTAGTGTTGGAACTCTTCACTGGCTACTGAGGATGGGGACGGAGCACTTATGGGAATGCCCCGAATGCTGTGATGTCGATTCCTCAATCAATCAATCAATCAATCAATCAATCATTCTTCGATAGACGATTACAGAAGATAGGACTTCCTGGTGTGAGTTGGTTGCCTATTCTCCGATAGACGATAACTGAAGATAGGACTCCCTGGCGTGAGTTGGTTGAGAACTTATTCTTCGATAGACGATAACAGAAGATAGAACTCCCTGGCGTGAGTTGGTTGATGACCTATTCTCCGATAGACGATAACAGAAGATAGGACTCCCTGGCGTGAGTTGGTTGCCTATTCTCCGATAGACGATAACTGAAGATAGGACTCCCTGGCGCGAGTTGGTTGAGGACCTATTCTCCGATAGACGATAACAGAAGATAGGACTCCCTGGCGTGAGTTGGTTGAGGACCTATTCTCCGATAGACGATATCAGAAGATAGGATTCCCTGGCGTGAGTTGGTTGAGGACCTATTCTCCGATAGACGATAACTAAAGATAGGACTCCCTGGCGTGAGTTTGTTGAGGACCTATTCTCCGATAGACGATAACTAAAGATAGAACTCCCTGGCGTGAGTTGGTTGAGGACCTATTCTCCGATAGACGATAACTGAAGATAGGACTCCCTGGCGTGAGTTGGTTGAGGACGTATTCTCCGATAGACGATAACAGAAGATAGGACTCCCTGGCATGAGTTGGCTGCCTATTATCCGATAGAAGATAACTGAAGATAGGACTCCCTGGCGTGAGTTGGTTGAGGACCTATTCTCCGATAGACGATAACTTAAGATAGGACTCCCTGACGTGAGTTGGTTGAGGACCTATTCTCCGATAGACGATAACAGAAGATAGAACTCCCTAGCGTGAGTTGGTTGAGGACCTATTCTCCGATAGACGATAACTGAAGATAGGACTCCCTGGCGTGAGGTGGTTGAGGACCTATTCTCCGATAGACGATAACAGAAGATAGAACTCCCTGGCGTGAGTTGGTTGAGGACCTATTCTCCGATAGACGATAACAGAAGATAGGACTCCCTGGCGTGAGTTGGTTGAGGACCTATTCTGTGATAGATGATAACGGGCAGAAGAAGAGGAAGAAGAAGTTGACGAGACGACGACGACAAAAAAGAAGACATGTTCATCAAAACATGCCATAACAGTCTTTAGCTGGAATAACCTGGCTGAATATAAAAGCTTTACGTGTCAGAGTTGAGCCCTATTATTGTGCTTCCAACATTCAGCACAGTTGTCTTCTGTTTTATGGCTAAATAATCTATTCCAAGCTGTAGCTTCCGTGATTTTTGTGGTAATGAATGGTAAAGTTAATGTGTTGGCTGACATGTCTTGCTGGTGCATTCAGCAATTTATATGCATGTTTTCCTTTCAAGATTTGATGTTACGCTAGTATCCGTTCTTGAGTTATATATTTTAATTGACGTTTTAATACCATCTTTACCCAGAGTGGGGAGTTGGGGGAGGGGAAGGAGGGTTGGAGAGTGTGTATCTTATTTGCGTTTTCAACTGATAGTTGTGGCTACTTAACAAATTCAATATCAAACAAAAAGTAGGTTTGGACCAAGCAAAAAGTAGGTTTGGACCAAGCAAAAAGTAGGTTTGGACCAAGCAAAAAGTAGGTTTGGACCAAGCAAAAAGTAGGTTTGGACCAAGCAAAAAGTAGGTTTGGACCAAGCAAAAAGTAGGTTTGGACCAAGCAAAAAGTAGGTTTGGACCAAGCAAAAAGTAGGTTTGGACCAAGCAAAAAGTAAGTTTGGACCAAGCAAAAAGTAGGTTTGGACCAAGCAAAAAGTAGGTTTGGACCAAGCAAAAAGTAGGTTTGGACCAAGCAAAAAGTAGGTTTGGACCAAGCAAAAGGTAGGTTTGGACCAAGCAAAAAGTACGTTTGGACCAAGCAAAAAGTACGTTTGGACCAAGCAAAAAGTACGTTTGGACCAAGCAAAAGTAGGTTTGGACCAAGCAAAAAGTAGGTTTGGACCAAGCAAAAAGTAGGTTTGGACCAAGCAAAAAGTAGGTTTGGACCAAGCAAAAAGTAGGTTTGAACCAAGCAAAAAGTAGGTTTGGACCAAGCAAAAAGTAGGTTTGGACCAAGCAAAAAGTAGGTTTGGACCAAGCAAAAAGTAGGTTTGGACCAAGCAAAAAGTAGGTTTGGACCAAATGAAACGTAGATTTGGGTCAAACAAGACGTAGGTTTGGACCAAACTAAAAGTAGGTTTGGACCAAACAAAATTGGATGGCAGAAAATCGGAATAGGATGTGTCACAGTAATGACTTAAAAGCTGTAAATATGGCAGCAAACACGTAATATTATAACGCAATTACAACATTTCGGCGATATATAAGCCCATGCAGATATTGGAACTCACTTAAGGCGATAAATAATCCCATGGCATTTAATCAGTTTAAAACGTTTTGTACGCCGAATGAGTGTTGTCTGTGACCTAAACAGAGTATTTTAATCCTAGTTCTTTTCTACTCAGATGTAGCGAAATTATTCCATTTGCTACTTCTATTACTTTTGCCGAAGCTGTCCTTTGCGTGTCTGCTACTATGCATAGATATTGATTTCATTTTTTGTTTAATTTAGACTCGCTGTTGTTAGTTGTTTAACCACGGATGATGTTGCCATAGCCTGTTTTTCCACCAATAAATGCCTTGTAGAACAAATGCATTATATTAATAACACCAGACCCATTTCCTGTGAGATATCTCGGCATGTTTTGGTCAACGGCATTATTCTACCAAATTGTATGTTTTTCCTTCTAATTCCTAATCTGCATTTACAGCGTCTCAAAATTATTTGTTTAACTGTTTCAGTGCAAACAAAAAAGTAGGTTTGGACCTCACAGTGGTGCACAATAAAATGAACAAGTTTTATAATGTAAATTTTCTTTAGCTGAGCATTCAAATTGCGGAAGATACCGCGAAATAAGACAAATAACACCATGACCCTAGCAGGGCGATATATCGTCCATCTGTCCAAATGAGAAGTCACATTTGGCGATATATTATCCTTCGACACTTCATAAGTTACGGCTCATACTTCTAATGTCCTAACATATTGCCCAGGCAACTAATCGGTGGCGCAGGTAGGGAGGGTGCAATGGGAGAGACAGCTCCTCTTCTGCTCTGTTTTTGAACACTGGAGTCTAGTTTAATTGTACGATAAATATCATCCTGGACGTCGTTGTATGTATTTCATGAATAAAATTTGGCGGAACTGCGGTAAAGCTGTGGAAATGTAAACAATATAAAATAACACAAAGTAACGCAGCTTTACAGAACATAATTACGAAACATTCAAGGACGTTGCGGCGAATAGGGCTTCATAAACAAACAAATACATACACAAAACACAACATATAATCATGGAGAAGACCCTCGATTGGTTACATTACGGCCTGGGATTCTGTTATGACTAGCAAATATTTTTTTTTTCATTTTCATTTTCTCTTCATTGTTCTCACCCCCCCCCCCCACCCCCATCTTTTTATTCTTCTCATCTCGTTCTTATGTCGTAATATAGTCACTGGAGGGTCTTCTCTGTGATTATATGTTGTGTTTTGTGTATGTATGTGTATGTGTTTGCCGATGAAGGCTAGTCGCCGTAACGTCACTATGTTTCGTAATTCTGTTCTGTAAAGCTGCATTACTTGTGTTATTTTATATTGTACGAGGGTAAGTTAATAGGTAAGTCACAAATGTCTGTAGAAAAATAACTAAATATGATAACAATTTGAAACCAGTTTATGTTTATACATACATTGTCCCTTTATTTCTCAACATAATTTCCACCAACATTGATGCACTTATCCCATCGTTTTATCAGTCCTCCCAAACCGGCCGCATAGAACTGCGTGCTCTGTTTTCTAAACCATGTTTTCACTTTACATTCAACGTCGGCATCATTCGCGAAATGTCTCCCGCCAAGGTAAGTTGTCAGTGTTTATGCTGACAAATGTTTGTCCCGTAAAGCGGTGCATAACTGGGTAGAAAAAGTTACGAGGGCGAGTCAATAAGTAAGTCACACAGTTCTGTGGGATGGCCGGTAAATGAAAACAAAGCACGCAGTTCTATGCGGCCGATTTGGGAGGATTGATAAAACGTTGGGATAAATACATCAATGTTGGTGGAAATTATGTTGAGAAATAAAGGGACAATGTATGTATAAAAATAAACTGGTTTCAAGTTGTTATCATAGTTAGTTATTTTTCTACAGCCATTTGTGACTGACTTACTTATTGACTTAACCACGTATGCATCTCATCCCCCCCCCCCCCCCCCCGCCCTCCCCAGTATTAGAATCAGGCTACGCCACTGCTTCTTATCCAACATGACACCCACTTATTTGACCGTGACCATCCTTTAACCACACAATGCCAGAGACACACTTTCAACACGGCTTCTTGATACAACGCCATGTTTTGTTCTCCTCAATGTCGTTAGAAACCAACAGACACGTCACTCGTTGTTTACACAATATCATTCTCACATAGTACTTTGCATTTGACACCACGAATGATAATTCGGCTCATATTTCCTATAACGCACCCAACACAGCATAGCGGTTAGCAAACTTGCCTGCCGGTTCGGATGTTATAGGTTCAAAGTAACATCGGGTCGGATTCTCAAAATGTGTGTGGATCGACCCAGCCTGAAGCAGGTACCAGAAAATGTGTAGGAAGTAAAGATAGCGGCGTCGTATTGACCACATAACTTCTCGAGTCCCGGTTGGTCTATAAAATATTTGACTAAACCTATCAGCCCTAAACACCTCAGGGAGGGTAAAAAGGTTCCTGTACTTTCTTGACCACGGCACACCCAATAGTCAGTATGGCAACGGGTATTTTTATTTCGCCCCATAGACACCGGCGCCTTGGCGAAGATGTTGCCAATGTAATTCACACTCCCGCAAACCGCGTTCGAAACACAGCTGCGGGCGATTTGGGAGCAGACCGACCGCCTTGGTTGTATTTTCATACAATGGTATGATCTTCGGTGGTTCAAAAAGCAATGGCAAACTACTGAACGTAAACTTGCCTAGTAAATTACAAACAGCCAAACATGGTGAAGGTGACTGCGACGTCCTATAAAGGACGTGCAACTAACGGTTTTAAGACACTTAATGCTTATCTAGTCCTTATTTTATGTGGCCCAGTGACTCTGAAGCCACGCGAACATACTTTCTTGCACCCAGAAGGGTTTGAAGCATAGAAAGCTAAGCGTGGCATCGTTTGTAACCTAATGGAATACTGTCACTGTCATTTACTGCCTGTAGTACCTTGCGGCGTGCGACAGAGGGGGCGGGGTTGGTGGTGGTGTAAAGGGGGGGGGGGTCCTGAGCCTGAGGAATTAAGGCCGCCTGGCTAGTGCAGTCACCGCGAACTGTGCAGGTTTGGGTTTTCTTTTTGCCCCTGACAGAAACAAAACTCCACACCTTACCGAGGATTCAAACCTGGATCTCCCGAAGGAGAATCCGAATTCTAGCCACTCGGCCAGCCGCTCCTCACGTAGGTAAGTAATGTAGGTAAGTAATGTAGGTAAGTAATGTTGGTAAGTAATGTAGATAAGTAATGTAGGTAAGTAATGTAGGTAAGTAAATGGCTCTTTACACACCTTGAATGATTCAGTGCCGAAGGATAATATATCGCCAAATGTGACCTTCCATCTGGACAGAAGGACGATATCTCCCCATACTTGGGTCATCGTGTCATTTGTTTTGTTTCGTGATATCTTTCGCAATTTCAAAGGTTAGAGAACAGAAATTAACATTATAATACTCGTTCACTTGATTGTGTAGCATGGTTGGTCTGAATCCACTGTTTTGTTTGGCACTGTATCAGTTAAGGCTCGTTGGGCACATGGCGCTAGACCCATGAATAGACCTACCGGTGCTCTGTGGTGATGTGGCCCGTATCACGCCGTCATCGTCAGATTAAAACCGAAAATAACAGCAAAATAGCTAAGCCAATGAGGAGGATGGACACTGATGCACTAGTAAATAATGAAAAGTAAAATGGAAAACATCATCATCATCAAGTGCTCTGTTAGCTGGCGTAGGCGTTCATGGTTCTCCACAGATCTCGGTCTTTAGTGTTCTAGATCAACTCTGCTGATGATATTCCTCCATGCCACCGTCTCAATCCACCCAGCATCATTTATCATGGTCTGCCTCTGCCTCTCTTCCCTTTGATCATTCCACTTGTCACGATGTTCTACATTGCCTCTCTTCGTCTCATCAAATGACCAAAGAAAGCTGTTTGTCTCTTTCTTATTGTTGTAAATAATGTTTTAATTTCATTAGCATCTTTCGGGCAATCGTTATTAGTTACTCTGGCAGTCCAGGCAATTTTCTTACAAATTCTTCATAATTTTTCCTTTATATACCAAGATTCACTGCCATACAGCGAAACAGGCTCTATATAGCATTTCAGCATCTCTTTCCTACAATCATTGATAGTGACTTATTGCACAAGCCAATTTTCATGTTCTGTAATGCAGCTTTTGTTTGTCCTAGTCTGCTTTTAATCTATGTTGTGCATCTTCTATCTGATGTTATAAATGCCCCTAGGTATTTAAAATTATCCACTCAGTTAAACATTTCCCCTTCTATTTCCATTTCACAATTTGGTGTCATCTTTGTATTTGATATCACCATCGTTACTGTTATCTTGATATTCAAGGGAGAGTCCTTTCTTTGCACTCTTCGTTACTACAATGACCAGCAATTTTTGTAGATCTTGTGCCTTCAGCGCCGCCAATATTGTGTAAACAATGTAAATAGGTTGCAACATGTGATGGCACTAGCACCTTACAGATCCATGGGAGGTAACTGCTTCAGGCCCCGAAGTAATCCATTGTAACATTGTAGACCTTCTAAGCATGTCGTAAAAGGCGCCTTAAAGGAGAGAGGGGGTTGGTCTGAGACGGGGTATCTCACACCGTAGAAGAAACAGCCAGAATCAACTAACCATGAACCGGCAATAAATCCCAACACTAGATTGATTTTGTAGTTAAATTTACATTCATTAGTTTGTCATTATAGAGAAACGGCTGGCGGAGTGGTTAAATTCCGGGTTCTCAATGGGAGACCGAGATTCGAATCCTCGGTAAGGTAGTGGGCAAAAAGAAAACTCTGACCTGCACAGGTCGCGTCTGCTGCACTAGCCAGGTGGCCGTAATTCCTCAGGCTCAAGACCCCCCACCCCCTTCTGTCTGTAGTACGCCGCAAGGTACTACAGACAGTAGATGACACTGATAGTTTGCCATTGGGTTACAAAAGACATTTGTATAGACTACACGCTGGCTGGCGCGATAAGTATCACGGCAGGAGCTCGGACATCTCAGAACATGCCCTGTTAACCATCTCAAGCTGGGCCGCCCTGGGAGTGCAGGTTAGTTAGAAACACAATCCCCGCTTCTAGGAGAACTCGAACACATGATTGCCGGGCCAGCAGGCAAACGTGCTAGCCATGTCCTACTGCGGTTCCTATACATATATGCCGTCTCCCTGGTCGAGGAGTTAGCAGCTTTCTCCGTAACTCCGAATACTCTCGTGGTTGACGTGCACGCACGAGAATTGGAAGCGTTTCGAGTCCCTCCAGTGACTTATGAGAGTATGAAGCCGGTCGCTCAGAAAGTCGTGGCGTGCTGATGAGCGTAATCTAGCCTAGGAATCAACATACAGCTGAAAGATGCTGATGTTGACCGCAATATCTTAAAACAGGATGGAAACGCGGAAACAATAATATATATATATATCTTGCAGACGTGACCAACCCAATTCTACTGGTACTGATCCACTCCTATATTACTGAGTTGTATCTCAAAGTGGAACGTGCTGTCAGCTAGCGAGCTTTAACTCCCTGTTTTGCCACCGCTCGTTTGCCTTGGGCCTGCAGCTGGCGTTATAGACATGATCATATAAACTCCGTATCTACAAACATTATTTATTGATCATATTGTTTGCTTCAAAACAATACGCTACTTGTAAATAAATCTATTCGACTGCTTTTTTGTTTTTGTTTTTACCAATTGCAAACTAACACAGCAAATAGAAACTTGTTCAATGCCAGGCGACGTGTCCATTGTGTATCGGCGAAACGTGTCGGTAAATGACAAGATAATCAATGTCCCAGACGGGTTTGCCAGTAAGGAAAGAGAAACAGACATATCAGAGGAAAACAATAAAGCGATCGTGGCAATGGTCTCTGGCTTAGATATGAAGACCAACAGGCTTTAGGATAAGTTATTAGGCAGCACGATGCCTGGGCAAAGACAAAAAAGAAGACAACGATCAGTCTATAATGACACTTCTGCTATAAAGATAATTCTTACAAGATGTGAGACAAATCTGAAGCTCCGCAAAGGCTCTTCATCTCTCTCTCTCTCTCTCTCTCTCTCTCTCTCTCTCTCTCTCTCTCTCTCTCTCTCTCTCTCTCTCTCTCTCGCTAAAATCACCACCAATCTCTATACATATAGTCGCAAACTGATTGAACACTGTCTCAGTACAGACTACATGCCCCCCTCCCCCACCCTAAAATAGACACCCCTCTCCCCCACCCACCCCCCCCCCCCCCCAAAAAAAAAAATTATCTCAAATAACAACTAGTATAATAAACATTCACCTAAGTATGGTACGTTACATCTACCTTCATCATCATCAAGTGCCGTGCTGACTGGCGTAGGCGTTCATGACTCTTCACAGATCTCGGGTTTTGGTTTTCTGGATCAATCTGCCGTTGATATTCCTCCATGCCACCGTTGCAATCCATCCAGCATCACTTCTCGTGGTCTGCCCCTGCCTCTCTTCCCCTCAATCTTTCCAGTTGTCACGATGTTCTCCAGCGCCTCTCTTCTCATCACATGACCAAAAAAAAAAAAAAAAAGAAAAAGAAAGAAAAGCTGTTTGTCTCTTTCTTATTGTTGTATATAGTGTTCTAGTTTCGTTAGCCTCTTTAAGGTATTCGTTGCTAGTTACTTTGGCAGTCCAAGGAATTCGCAACATTCGTCTAAGGAACCACATCTCTGTTACTCCCAATCACTTCCTAATTTGTTCATTTACATTCCAAGATTCACAGCCATACAGCAAAACAGGTTCTATATAGCTCTTCAGCACTCTCTTTCTTACATTCAATGATAGCGACGTATTGCATAATATATTCTTCATTTTCTGAAATGCAGCCTTTGCTTGCCATATTCTGCTCTTGATCGCTGTTATGCATCTTCCATAAATATCCCTAGACATTTAAAACTATCCACTACCGTAGACCTCGAGGTAGACCAAGAAGACGGTGGAGAGATAATATATATACAGACCTACAAGCACTTGGAATCAACGACTGGCAAGAGAAGGTCAACCAGAGAGACGAATGGAGACAGATTGTATCTGCAGCAAAGAACCTCAATGGCTCGGAACGCTGAAGAAGAAGAAGAACATGGTGAAGAATTTTCCCTTCTATCTCGATTTTACATTTGGGTGTCACCTGTTTCTTTGATATCACCACTGTTACTGTTTTCTTGATATTCAAGGAGTGTTATTCCTTTCCGCTCTCTGTTACTACAATGTCCAACAATTGTTGTAGATCTGCTGCATTATCCGCTGTCATTACTGTGTCATCTGCATAGCGTATATTATTTATATTATAACCTCCAAATATTATTCCTGGCTTTTCTTTGATCTCTTTCATTATTACTTCGCTATAGAGGGAGATGAGATCCGGTGACAAAACACATCCCTGTCTTACTCCCAACTTTATGTGTTCATAATTTCCTTCTTTATTTCCTATTTTAATTGCTGCTGTTTGGTTCCAGTAAATATTTTTTATTATTCTGAGATCTTTCCCATCAGTGTTAATATCTTCCAACATTTTAATCAGTTCATCATGTTTTACTTTATCAAATGCCTTAGTATAATCTATGAAGCACAAATATATGTCTTTCTTTGTCTCTACTGATCTTTCTAATAGTGTTCGTAATGTGTATATTGCATTGCTTTGTACCTTTTCCTTCCACAAATCCATACCGTTCTTCATCAATTTCCATTTTTATTTTCTTCCTTGTTCTTCTCATTATAATTCTGAGTAGAAGCTTAGTGACATGATTTATGAGGTTAATTGTACGAAAATCTTTCGCATTCAATTGCTCCTGGTCTTTTTGGTATAGCTATAAATACAGATTTCAACATATCGCTTGGTATATATCTACTGCTATAAATATCATTCAACATTTTGATTAATATATCTACTCCAAATTCTCACATTACTTCTAATTCTTCTATTGTGATTCCATCTGGCCCAGCTGATTTTCCTTTCCTCATATGCTTGATAGCGTCATCAATTTCTTCTTTTAGATTAGGTGGACCTTCTAAGTTACTTTCGTCTGTTAATTATGCCCTTTCTCGATCATAAAAGTATCTTATATACTAATTCCACCTCTTAATTATAGCATCTTCCTCCAATAATATATTTCCTGTTTTTGATTTTACACAACCTGTATTTATTCTTATGTTTCTTCTTGTAATCTCACTGATTTGTGTGTGCATATGTTTTGTATCTTTAACAGAATTTAATTCAATTTTCTTGCACTGTTCATTTAACCGATTTTCTTTTGCCGTCACACAATTATTTCTTATTTCTTTATTTATCTCATTATATACATGCTATTCATTTTTACTCTTTTTTTCTTTTGGCCATCAACTTTTATATTTCTTCAGTCATCTATTTTTTCTTAGCCTTTTGGCTTTTCTCCGGTAATATTTCTTTGCTCGTTTGATGAATGGAATCCCTTAACATTTCCCATTGTTCGTTTATATTCTGTATTTTAGCTATTGCATTATACCTATTTTTCACAATCACTCTGTATTGTTCTTGAATTTCTTTATCTACCTTCAAAACCTCTTTATTAAGTCTCATGTTCCTAACCACTTTTTTCTTCTATTCAGTCTTACTTTTATTATACCACATAGTGGTACATGATCACTATTACAGTCAGCACCGGCATTGTCTTTACATTAATTAACGCATTTCGAAACCTTTTATTAATAAGTATGTAGTCAATTTGGTTATTTTCTTATCAGGGCTTTTCCATGTGTAAAGTCGTCTTTTATGAGTGTTTAAACCAGGTGTTTCCAATTATCATATCATTGATATTTGCCCATTCTATTAGTTGTTCTCCTCGTTCATTTTTTGTACCTAAACCATAATTCCCCACTACATCCGCCATTTTTCCTTTTCCTACTTTTGCATTAAAATCACCTAGTATTATTTTTATATCTTGTGATTTAATTTGAGACATTGCCATGTCTACTTCATCGTAAAAATGTTGTATTTCTTCATCACTACTGCTTGTTGTTGGTGCGTATACTTGTACAATATTTATATCTATTGGCTTGCCTTTCAATGTGACCATAATAACTCTGTCTGAAATACACCAGTAACCATTAATTGATTTGGCTGTTTGTTTATCAAATATTAGCCCTACTCCTTTTTCGTGTGTATCCCCTCCAGAATAAATTATTGTGTGTTTTTCGTTTATAATTTTGCCTGATCCCTTCCATCTCATCTCACTTACGCCTAGAATATTCAATTTCATACTTTCCATTTCACTTATAACATTGTGTAACTTTCCAAGCTCACTTAACGTTCTAACATTCCATGTACCTATTTTAAACTTATTTGTTTTAATTAAGATGCTGCCTTCAGTCTTTGGATGACGATTTGTGGCACTCGTGGCACTTGACTGTCCCGACCGGACGAGGATGTCCTAAAACAGTCATTGACGTCGTTTACTGACATTGAAGTGTGTTTAGTCATGAAGACTTGGGAAGATAATGTGGTGGTTTCCCCTTGCCTTCCACATCCACATGGAGTTCTGTTACCTCAGCCTTTGACAGCCCAATCCGACTGCCAGGACAAGTGAGTGCCCTTCTCTGCCCAGCTGCAGGGCTGTCCAATTATCTTGTTGGTTCCATCCATCCATCCATCCATCATGTGCCATGCCGATAAGCGTGGGCGGTCATGTTCAGCCATCTCACTCGATCACCAGAGTCGTGGATCAGCTCTGTGTTCCTGTCTCGACCATGCCACGTGGCCAAGCCATCCAGGTATTTACTTCTCGGTCTTCCCCTTGGTCTCTTCCACTCGATCTTGCCAGTCATCACCAAGGTCTCCAAGGCATTTCTTTTCATAACATGCCCACACAATTTTGACTGTCTACGTCTAATGACTCTAATCAGTTTGCTATCGTCATTTGTTTCTTGAAGGACTTGTTCATTGGTTTTTCTGTCTGTCCATGGTAGTCTTTTCCTTTTCCTCAGAAACCACATTTCCACAGCCAATCAAGCTGTTTTTCAGCTTGACTGCTCATTGTCCACGCTTCACATCCATACAAAAGTATAGGTTCTATGTAGCACTAATGTCAGACGGGCCTGCGTGCCCAATTTTTAACCCTTTGAAAATAAAGACTTATTATTATTATTATTATTATTATTATTATTATTATTATTATCTTTTTCTCGTTTCAACTGATATCTTTTTATTGGTCAGTTTGTTTTTCATCTTGTTGGTTACATATTCCTTTTTTGCATCTGGCTGAAGTATAATTTGACATTGGCTTGTAGTTTATACGAATTTAATCTTATTATGATCTGTTTTAGAAGATTGGTTGTTTACAATTGTTGGTGTTGGTCGGAGTCCTTGATTTGATCATCACAAAAGTCCACATAATACAGCTGATCTTCCGGATCTACCTTAGGTTAATTATAATTGCCATGTTAAATATTACTTTAGTGAGACATATGTTACTGGTTATTTTCCATGCCTTTTAATGCACATTGTTCTGTTGTTATCTAAGATTAGCTTCATAGGTGATATATGAATAAATTAATGTACGAGAGGAATGAGATAAGAAGGGCAGAATGTCAGTCAGGCATGCGTGCCCAATTTTGAACCCTTTGAAAATAAAGTTTGTTTGTTTGTTCGTTCGTTTCTTTGTTCGTTGGTTCGTTCTCTCTCTCTCTCTCTCTCTCTCTCTCTCTCTCTCTCTCTCTCTCTCTCTCTCTCTCTCTCTCTCTCTCCTCTCTCTTACTCTCTCCATCCCTCCCAGCAGTACTCGCTATTAGTCAGGACATGTTTTGGGAAGTAAAGGTGGCCGGCATGGGACAGCCACATCAGCCTCGAGTGTTGAGTGCTCTATACAAATGTGGGTCCAGCAATACATGCCCAGTGCTCTATACAAATGTGTACCCAGCAATACATGCCCAGTGCACCTTAAGGTGTGTAAAAGCGACCTTTACGTTTGCCCTGTTGTTTCCATAGTGATGACGAAATCCGCTGTCTGTGGGCACGCTACACAAAGATGGCTAAACTCGTTATCTAATGTTTATTTGTATAGTGAACAATCAATAATGGGAGACTGTGTTTTCTCGACCTGTTCCCATGCACCTGTACACACATATATTCAAGTAGTTTTAGCATCCAGAAAGATCGACATGTACGGGCGCCACGTCACTCTTACATTATTATTTTACTCCATAGACTTTCAGATATTTATCTGCATATAGTTTTCTTTGGCAATTGCCTACTATGACCAACCCTTTACTGGCACTCACTCATTCATGTTATGGCCATCCATCCGGGTATTCCTTCTTAGTTTTCATTCTCAGCCCACCATCATATCTCAATTACTTCCAGTTTCCCGCCTTAGCCTCAACCCCTTTTCATGTACCACTTCCATTCGTTTACCTGGATCTTCACTGAACCGTTACCATCCCCTACCCCGGTCCCCATGACACTACAGGCTCCCAAGGCAATATATATATATATATATATATATATATATATATATATATATATATATAATATATATATATATATATATATTATATATAAAACAGAGTGTA